>VKOC01001484.1:0-107379 GCA_009364415.1 Spea multiplicata | reverse complement strand
GTTTCTTAACAATGATACTCTCATCAGCTATGGATGGGATGTACGCTCCTCCAGCAGTGCAAGAACCCATCACAACGGCAATCTACAGGGAAACCAGTTGCAATGAAAGGGTATGAGAATATGCAGGTTAATACATTCAGCTTGGGCTCCAGGGGGGCTCCCAAAATACATCAACCCTTACGGCATACCACAGAACAAAATCTCAGCATGGACTCTAAATATACATCAGATGCTTGTAAGTGTTACAGAAGTGAAAGGTAATGTGACGTTACAACATGAGTATTATATATTTATTATAGCACAATTCTCACCGCAAGCGAGGACAGTCCCCAGCCAATATGTATATATACGAACGTATATAATCCAACCTTGAAGCGAGCAGGACACCAATGCATGGACATTCAACCATCAAACGTGTAAAGCTGTAATCAGCTCACCATAACCGGAAAGGATGCAAAACCGCCACCAAGATCTTCACAGTGGAACAGTCATTATTGGTTTAAGTAAAATAACCACCAAACACCAACTGGTTTCAGCGTTCCAGCGCCATTGTCAAGGTGAATAAACACAATTTATAGAACGGCTCAGACACAGAAGTCACGGGACTGCTTCCTTAACACACTGTAGCTGAAACACTTCTAAAAATATACATACACGTCGCAAAATTTATTAAGATTACTGACGGTTTTTCTCCCTATTAAGACCCTCCGGGTAACCCTATCCTTTCCTCTTGGCTGGACACGTATAGATTCTAATCCATACAAATATAATGAGACAGGGGAACTATGGCCTGCAACCTTATAATGAGTAGCCATAGCATTAACCTTTTCCTTCTCAGTGCCCACAACATGTTTAACATGATAGCTGATCTACGCTCATAATGCTCTTTCTCAATGATCTTGGCGTTCATACCACATAAAACGTAGAACAAGGGCAAATCAGAATGTAAACAATAAAGGAGGCTGAAGAGTTAATAAAATGCTTAACAGAAACCCCCTAACCCACGTAAGAATGATTAATATATTTAGATTCCATGAATAGGGAAATAAACTGGCCAGTAATCTTATAAATACTGTGACATGGATATAGGTTTCATCTATAAAGCAGTGTGTTAAGGGTTAAGGAAGGAGTCCTATGTAACTATAGTTTTTGCTTACCTTGGATCAGATACATCCCTATCAATTATATGTACAGATTGGCTCCGGGGACTATCCTCGCTTGCTTGACAAGTGATTATTGTGGTATAATAAATCACTCACCACTCCACATAGTATATTTTTGGGACCATTACTACCAAGCAGTGCTGTGCTGTGTATAAGTTCTACTATATACAAAATGATTTATTATACATTTACGTTTTATTCATTTATTATATTGTTTGGTTCCAATAAACCTCATTTATCTGCAGATCAGGAGGCTGCCATTGTGGTATTTCGGGCAAATTTCCTTGCTAAAACACTAATTACACCGACTTGGCTGTTAATGGCAATGCTAATTGTAATAAAGTGCAATTAATAAAACTAGATTTCAACAAAATTAAGTATAGGATAGCTCGCAATTAATTAACCGTAAAAAAATAAATATAAAATAAAATGGGGCAATAAACCGGAAACAACTATAACATACCTGAGAAATTCCCCGAGAAGACATCCTTGCCTGGTTATAGAAAATGCGACCAAAGTGATCCCTATCTGGAAATACATCACTCTGACGAGGCAAATTTGCTCCTCCAGAATCCACTGTAAAAATCAAGAGGGCATTTTCACATATTTTACACATTTACCAGCAAGAAGCCACTAAGCAGAACA
Source organism: Spea multiplicata (assembly GCA_009364415.1). Taxonomy (NCBI): domain Eukaryota; kingdom Metazoa; phylum Chordata; class Amphibia; order Anura; family Pelobatidae; genus Spea; species Spea multiplicata. Next base: position 105,571 of record VKOC01001484.1, on the reverse strand, counting down.
TTGCTAATATTAAAATGATGATGATGACGATGACGATATTAATCATTATACTAAGGGCTAGGCTACCAAATATTGCAATGTTGAGTACACAGCATTAACCTGGTTATCCATTTGTGTTTCTGCATAAATTATCCAATTTCCCCAAACGGACTACAGTGCTGGTGGGTTTAGATTTCTTAACACGGTTGAACAAGCAGTCCACGGCATAGACTGTCCTTTCTAACCAAGTGTCATGTATCAATAGCCTCCTCATTCTTTATGTAGTCATTACAGCTAAAGAACGTCTAAAGTTTTGAGAACTACCCCTCATTGTATGGGGTCTAGTCTCTAGAGAGACTCCATGAAGGACCAGCTCAGTTCTGCCTGCAGGAGAAAGCCACTGGAGTGTGCGCTTGATAATGCATGGAGATACCAGGGAGCTGAGACGCTCGACTCTCCGGCGAGCTCCCTCTGTGAACTAAAATGCAAACCTCTTTGTAAACCGTGAATAATCCAAATACCTGCTCAGTTAAAAAAGTCTTCCATGCATTACTGCCAGCAGCATATTCTGGGTTAGGCCTATGGCTACAGGTATCCGGGGGCCCCTGGAGAACCAACACTCAAAAGGCTGTTTGGGAACAACCCACTACCCTCGTAACGGTCCCTTTAAAGTACAGATCCATAAAATATTTTTCTTTAACAGTGGAAATGACATGAAGAGATCATGTCCAAAAGCCCTAGACTCCTGCACTCATCACCGGCCATCTCAATGAATTCCTTTGATTATCACATTATAGTATATTATAGTATATTAAATATGTTGCACTGAATAGTAATACATGAATATGTGAATAACAGTCTCACCTAGGTATACACAGGGTAAATGATTCTCCATTGCAATTTCTTGTGCTCTGAGGTGCTTCTTCACAGTGATGGGGTAATACGTTCCACCTTTGACAGTGGCGTCATTAGCTACTATCAGGCATTCTGTCCTATAAGGAGAAATACAAAACGTTCACGTTGGTTTAGGATGCTGGGGGTTGTATATCATCTGGGTTGTTGTGGATTAGCTATGCCTGTTCCCAGCTCATCCAGCGGTGATATATAAAAAGGGTCCAGGCACAGAGTAAGAAACTCAGACCTTCTGTCTGCATTTAAATCACATTGGTGTGACTTCCTTACTCTGCATTTTATATTAAAGCTCTGCTTTTATTTAAAGCATTACATGACAGCAGGTGACTGTGTTTCATAAAACATTATTTGAACCCTGTAGCATACATGCCTTCCAACAGTCCTGGGTTTTGCTGGACAGTCCTAATTCTCTGGTAGCCATACTTTCACTTTTTAAGACAGTGGGGAGGATGGGCCAGTTGGAGAGATCCTCTGATTGATTAGACCAGGAAGGTAAATTTTGCAGACCTACTTTGCAGCTCCCAGATAGCCTACCTGGTGGCTAATTGGGTGAGGTCAGGAGGCGGCCATGCCTTTTACTCTACCCGCTTACAAGAACTGTCCTGTCCACTTCATGAATGCCTCCTACCCCCTGCACCACAACACCAACACAGGTGCCACAATTTGGGCATGTGAAATGTTTGGGGGGTACGAGTACGCAAAATTCTATGGCAGTCCTTGCTGTGTCACGTGATAAGCATTCCTAGCAGAAAAGTATCACTGAGGCTTATTTTACATGTTTAACATAATCTGTGGCAAGAGGGAAGACATTTCTAAAATGCTACATTTGGTTATAAGCGATATAAATTCAGCAATGGAGGCCATTCAGAAATATAGAAACAAATATACGTCAGTATTAACTCTACTTACCCTGAGATGCGGCCAATGCCCGAGATGATGCCCCCCGCTGGTACTTCTTCATTACCATATAACTGGTACCCGGCAAACTGAGAAAACTCCAGGAACGCAGATCTGAATAAATGATAATAATAATATAATGAAATATATCCATATCACATGCACTAAAATGAAATAAAATGCCTGAATACCGTATTGTCCCCATTATAGGCCACATCCCTATAGTTTGGTGCCATTTTAAAGAAGTTTTTTAAAGAAACAATGTCTATAACATTCACTGGCCCTGTATAATGTATACTTCATTAGGTGGGGAGACCTTTAGGAAGTTTTACTTCCTTACCTACACAATATAGGTAATATTATACAGTCAAGCAAGGGGCTGATACACAATTCGCCTCTAAATGCTATAAACACACACTAAATCAAGACTGCTTGTAAGAATAGATTGTAAGCCCACAAGAACAGGGTCCTCTTCTCCTTCTGTACCAGTATTTCTTAATGAGCGTATAGATTGTAAGCTCATTGAGCAGGGCCCTCTTCACCTGTTGTCTCTGTAAGTCAATTTGTTATGTTATATACTACTTGTTATGTCCTGTCTACCCATTGTACAGCGCTACGGAATTTGATGGCGCTATATAAAACCAATAAATAATAATAATAATACATATTATTGTTTGTTACCAGTTTTAATGTTATTATTCATATTAACTATTCATACCCCGGGTCTATGAGTCTGTCAATTCGTTCTCTTGGTAAAAGCTTCCCCCTGGAAATATGGAGTGTTCTGGCTTTCTCCCCACCACCTGTAAAAGTAACACAAGTTGTTTCACTCCTCCAAATGAAATGTTAATCAGAAAGAAATGGAGCAGGAGGTTTTGTGTTTTAGAAAAATTCTAAACGTCCCCAATTAAAAAAAAAATTGGAAGCAGAAAACTGTAAATTTCTGTAAAGCAGAATAATAAATAGATGTTTTATGAAACAGAAGACTGCGGGGTCTATTAAAAACCCGGGAAAGACAATACTGGGCATTAACTAAGTTACATTCAACTTCATCGTCACAAAGGGATGCCGAATTCAATGGAAACACCGCAGTCGTAGAGAGAAGGGCCTCTGTGAAGAAAGTTACCTCTCTTTGGAAATCAATCAGAAAAAGGAACTTCATGAAGACAGAAGTAATAAAATAAACGTATAATATAAAAAATATATACCAGCTGCAGGAAAAGAGATGCTTTTGATAAAACACTTGAGGTGCGAAACGCATCAAGCGGTCTCTCTTTTGCTGCAGACGGTATGATATTCATTGTGGGGGGTTTTTGTTTAATTTTTGATATATATTTTTTCTACATCATATTTTTTATATTATGCGTTTATTTGATTACTTCTGTCTTCATGGAGTGCCGGTGTTCCCTTTTCTGATTGATTTCACTGTTGGAGTGGATGCTCCGTCCCGCTTGAGCACCCGTGTGCTTTCGCCTTGCTGTTTACTGGCGCTTTGTGTGTTAGATTCTCTTTGGAAATCAACAGGGACTCAAGAAACAAACCCAGCAAAGTTACCCAATGCACAGCCGAGTCCTATATCCCCCTGCATACTTTTACTGGGCTGCAACGAGATGCAATTACAATATCATTTCTTAGCGTCATAGAATCGGCAGTACATGTTTATTTTATGCGTGAAGAACGGGATTAAACTACTCCACCGGGTACCGATTATAAGACTGCTATGTGCATCATCATTAACACTGGACTATTAACCATTTGATTCAAGAAATTTAATTAATATTTATTTATTTATGTATTAGGTGATAGGTGATGACCGAATCCTAATTATTTTTATGCAATTTAAAACCCGCTAAGAATGATATTGACAACTTTTGCAGAAGTCACCAGTGTGCATGTATAAGGTCCTCCCAGGGATTTCAGTGGGGGCACTTTCCTGCCATTGATTGGATACTTGAAGCAGCCAATCAGCGGCAGGAACCCTGTTACATTCCTATCCAAACAGTACATTAACATGGTCTCTGCAGCACTTACCCAAACGGATTCTCTCCGCTCTCTCCTTGAGCTCTGTTACTAGCTCTTTCATTTTCTCATAACTCTCCTATTGAAAACATTTTGAAATACAGAGTCAGTTCATAAAAAGACAATTTTTAAATCCATGCAGTATGGGAGATCAGCTTTATAAGGGAGGGCAAAAGGGGCAGAAAGAGGAGAGAAAACTGGATTAGGTTAATACAGAGGGAGAAAGAAGTCACACTACAGTAACAGGAGTACGAAAGTATAATGGGGGAGAAGGGAAGAGGAACTTGCGATTGGTCCTTTTAATTTTGGAGATATTTAGGTTATTTAAAGGGCAAGTCAGCTATCATATGCGTTCACGTGTACATGATGGATAGACTGTCCCCTTAGCAAGAGCTAATCACATAAAAAGGAAGTGCTTTCTATTTCTTTAGCAACAAATTTACTGCTTTTGTTTTACGTGACAGTCCCTGAAAAAAATGACTTTGTAGACGTTTGTAAACCTGCCTTTAGTTATAAAATTGTTGGGTTCAGCAGAGTAGATGGAACATCCGCTTTAATACTGAAAACTAGTTCTTGCTGCCTGATGGTAGCTATTACAAGGTGACCATACGCAAGGTGATTCCTCACTTAACCGTCCGCATACAGGGAGCTGTGTACAGCCGGCATTATCATCAAAATACCCTACATTAATTGCAAGCAATGCTTTTGCCTACGCATGAAATGATTGCCACGTTAATATGTCAGTGACCCAAAATAATAAAGTATCTAACCGGCAACCGGATAAACTACACTTATTTAGGGTAACATTCTGAATGCAGAGTGTTGGGGACTATAACGCCCATCATGCTTAGATGATGCTGTGTGTGCATTTTATTGTGCCAAGGATTAGGAGGTGTGTGATCTGGGAAATAACAGTCAAGCTTTCCCATAGATCCACTGAATACAGGGGGAGGGAGCCGGGCCCTCGGCCCTGCGCTCTGTGTAGTGTATAGTGTTACATACATGTAAATGCCCCTGCATACTCCTACAGAATACACATACACCGGCAATGATACAGGCTGACCCTGCCAGCAGCAGCCAGGCCTACCTGATACACAGGGGAGTTATCAGGAGTGGATCCGATAGTGGCCACTTTGTCTCCGTGGTAGAGGCGCCGGAGAGACCCCATGGAAGCGCCTCTCAGAAGAGCCCACCGAGGCCACATTGTGTGCAGCATGTGTGTTATACAGGGGTCACACAATACACAGCTGCACCCCTCCTGTCCCTGACCGGGCAAGTCACCAGGAGGACGAACAGCACGGAGGGAGGCTCAACAGGACACGCCTTCCCTGTCACATGGTAGAACTATGATTGGCTGGATTGGAAGAGACACACCTGCCACCGGCACCAACCACAGCATCCAGAAAGGATCTGGCATTAGCAGTGCTGGACACCAATGACAGCTACTGTGAACTACAACTCCCATCATGCCATGTTATTCTATCAGCGTTTGAGTACGCAGTACTCCAGTTGGATACAAATACACTGTGAGAGTAGCCCGACTAGAATTAGGAGCAGCAACACTGTATACTCTTTGTGGGCAGATACAATAAAAACAGTCACACTGTATACTGGATGTGGGCATATAGAACAGGAGCAGTCACACTATACTGTGTGGGGCTGTATAGCATAGAAGCAGTCATACTGTATACAGTGTTGGACATATAGGAGTAGTCACACTATATGCTGTGTGTGGTCATATATAATAGGAGTAATCACAAAGTATGCTGTGTGCGCTTATATAAAATAGGAGCAGTCACACTATGCGGTGTGCTCATATAAAATAGGAGCAGTCACATTGTATGCAGTGTGTGGGCAGATAGGAGCAGTCACACTGTATACTGTGTGTGGTCATATAGAATAGGAGCAGTCACACCTGGCCCTCCTGTACATAAAATCATAGTGACAGGGGACACAAAAGTGTTATACAGACTGTGCCCCACACCCTGATTTGCCCATTGTTGAGTGTAGTAATACAGGGTGTATACAGGTACGTTAAAAATCCCAAAATCATGATGGGATTACAATGCTTAAAGATAAAAGGACAGATCAAAGATGGAGGATGGAGATGAAAAGAAACAGAGGGGAGAGTAGAGGGGCCCCAGATCTGTGTAAGACATAACCACATATAAGAATGGCATGGACTGGAGAAACATGTGATTTCCCCCCCCCACATAAATAAAGTTGAAGCCAGTTATTTGTATTGGGATGGTTTGAAATGGCTTGATGAAAGAGATTGATTCTGATATTAAAGCCCTCATGCCCTTCTTTGATGTAAACATATTCAGAAACTTCGCTTCTTCCCTTTAGCTGTTGAATATCTTCAGGAATACAGCATTCCGGGGCTAATTTGTGACCGACTGTCGCTTCAAGGCACTCCATGGGAAATGTTTAAATAGATTCATTTTCCTAGGCTAGCTCTCTTCCTTATATACCCAATACCTATATTAACATATATTACAACAATACATTAAAACAGTTTCTGATAAGCTAGAAAAGAAACATAAATGGCAATAAATGAACCATATAAAAGCAATGTGCAAGGGCATTTCCAAATAATTACCTAGAATTACCTGGAAATTAGTTAGGGGCATAACCAGAACATTAAATCCCAGCACATCACAAATTAAAGTAATACATTAAATATTACAATAAGCATGGCTCTATCCTAAAGAAAAAAAAAGTAACTTAAATAATTCCATCGGCAACATCAGCTTACAGACACAGAGGAACTATAGATACTACTACAAGGTATCGAATGCACCGTCTAAGACACCTGACACGCCAAGCTTGCAGTCACAAGATATTACGTGACGCAGACATGGACAGATCCAGAGCCTGACCTGGGAAGGAGCACTCACACTACCACACACACACAAACACTCACACTACCACACACACACACCTATATCCAATCACTAACACACACACATACCAACACCTATATATCCAAACACACTAACACAAGTGGCACCCCAGGCAAGAACCCCCCTTCTTTTACATGGGTGGCAAGATGGAACAGTAAAGAATATAACATAATTGCTCTTCCCTCTACCCTCTACATGCTGACACACAGTCTGACAGATAACGTACACTGTTGTTCCCACACACATTTATTCTAATCTTGTACACATGTGGACAGGCACACTGAGTGGACAATTTACCTTTTTACACACTAGCCAAATTATTGCGGGAACAAGCAGAGTACAAATCTTCTTGGGGACAGAAATCATTTTGTTGGTATTTCCTCACTTTACAATAGTCTTGGTCTTATTTTTTGCTCTAGAACCAGCAGTAGAATCTTTAAAAATACATTACACATCCATGTATGCTTTCTAACACCAAATGGTAAAACATTCCCTCTCCTCTGCCACTCACGCACACATTGCCTGTATATTCTTCAATATTTAGTAATATTTGGCCATATTTATGAAACAGCCTAGTGACTGTAAGCCAATAGGTACAGGGCCAAGCAGCTCAGCAGATGTTTAAAGCAGAAGCAATCTGGATGCATAGTTTCATCACCAGGATTTGGGAGCTTGTCTCAGTACATTCAGTGTCCTGAATGGGACACAGCATCATACAGAAGAAACAGAACTTGCACTACCACCACAGGATTGAAGAAGGAAAAAGGAGAGAGATAATAGTGAGAAAGGGGAGAGATGAGGAGAAAGCTCCTTCAACAAGTCCACCATTCATTGCCTCTCCATCAGGAACCCCACCAACATAGCAAATGGAGTCCACAGATTAGGAAAGATCAACACTCAATCCTCAGGTGGTATCTGGCTAATGTTGGTGAGGACCAGCTGGTCCAAACAATCATGAAAGAATCTCTTTATCGCCATTGGCTTTAAAACGGGCAGGCATCTCAAATCTGACCCCAAGTTAAACGAGCAAGTAACATAGAAACAACTTATTGCCACATTAACCTTTCTCTCTGCCAGCCTCCAAATGGGTGAAGGTCATACTACTAAGAACAAGAAACAATTGGAAATTGCAAGAGAGAAGGAGGATTTACCTGAATGGAGGACACGTGACACTCATCGGTAATATTTAAAACCACCCTATTGTTACATTTATTGTTGTAATAAAGGATATGTATGTTAAATGACAAAAAAACCCTTTTTATTTTTACATATATAATTCACGCAAAATAAAATACAAATTCAAAAGGAAAATTGCCTCTAACCTTCCCTCAACTATTTTATATATACACACAAAAGATAAGATGCAGATAAGCAGAATGATTCTTAAGGTCCTAATATGAATACTGAAATACCTGCAGATTTAGAAAATGACAGGGGAAAACATGAATACATACAGAAGAAGAAAGTGGTATAAAAAGGAAAAGGAGGGGATGACATGAACGTGGAGGAGAGTGGTTACATCCGGATCTGGGCTAGACACCACCAGGGTTAGGTATTGAAAAGTCTATTTGGTAGAGCATCTGAATTGGGTCCATACTGGTCATCTGGTAACTTTTGAATTCTGGTTTCTTCCCTCTACTATTTTTCGATCTGTTAAAAGTTAGTTCCTGTCCATCTGTTTAAATATATGTTTAGCGCTTAAGTCTTTCAAATTATATTCTATACATATTTGAGGATTAGACTGAATTTCACAATTTTCTATCTTTGTACAGTTTTCTCCTGATTCTTTAAAATTCAACTCTAGGGCCACAATATGTTTGCTAGGGTACAAAATATTGTACCAACATGTGATATACTTTATCTATATCCCCATCCAGGCTAAGATCTAGAACAGACTTGGTAGCCTATAAAAAAATGACATTCTATCTCATAATTTAAAAAAAAAAATGGAACTCCATCGCGCTAAATCTTATAGTCACATGAAAAAAAAAGCATTTTTTTTAACCAGTTCATTGTATTTTCATTCTGCGATCTTATTTTCCCAACTGGCAAGGTGAGTGGCAGGTTAGAATATGAGGAAATGTCACATTTCTGAAGAAAATAAAAGTCATTAAAAGGAACAACAGTCTGATTTAGAGGAACATGTTTGAAAGAAAAAAAAAATACAGATCCATCATTAAGTGGCATCTTAATACAGTATTTACACACCAACGGTCAGGTTTCTACTTGTAGCCTATAAAGTGCACTGTAATAACGCAGCTGCCTTCCTGTCCTGTTCTGCAGGAGCCAATAAATTAACTTTAAATAAATAAATATACCAATCTGTATTAGTTGACTGTACACAACGGATATAAGGTAGGCTCTAAATAAATCTATTTATAAAGCATATACAAAGCATGCCTCATTATGGAAAAAATATACACTTTAGGACAAGGCACAGAAAACGTAAGCACTCTAGAAGAGGGTACCAAGGCAACATTTTGTTTTAAAGATTTTTTTTCTAATCTCTTAGCAAAGTAAGGAAAGTCATTCCTTGTGATTTGTTATATTCTTTCTGGACTTCACTCGTCGTCAACTGGCATAAAGATATCATCAAAGAAATATTCAGACACGGTTGATGCCTCTTCTTCAAAAACCACGTCATGGGAAGTGGACAATACTGCTTGTTGCTCGTCATCAGAGTCCTAAATGATAGAAACATGGAGGGGTGAATTAAATGCTGATTATACATAAAATGACAAAGCCTTAAAGTGTAAATAAGTCTGGTCTTGACTGGTGGGTAACCAAATTCCAAAGCATGGCTAGAGGATTCTAACCCCATATTTTAATACTCCCTAAAGAGGCTCCTAAAGGCTTAAGCTCTCACACTTAATCTTGACTGAGTTTTAAAGAGCTTTCACCACTTACTTGAGAAACCTGCATGCTGTCCTCTTCACGCTTGGGAGCCACACTAACAGTAGTCACAGGGCTAGTAGCAATTGAAGGCACTTTGTTATCTGCGGCTCTGTCCTGGCTTGGAACAGGTGCTGGTGTCTGGGATTTCTGTGCACGTGTGGATGGCTTTTTACTTGGTGGTTTGGGCAGGATTTTCTTCTTGTTCTTAACAGCAGTTTTCTGCTTTTCTGTACAAACCAAACCTAAAAACCCCAATGGTCTTCTCCCAGGTCTGGAAAAATAAAATTACCATTAAGTCCAACTACATATAAATACCCTCTGTGGTTAATTGCATTATCTAACTGCAAAAATGGATCTTCCAGCTTAATGAAGCCAAGTTCATGTCCGCCAAGCCATGATGCCAGAATAAGTAGAGGAGGAAGACTGAGATTATGATGAATCAGATAAAGAAGCTCCAATATAACACAGCCCTATAAGAGTCGAGAAGACTCACTACTAACCTCACAGCAGTGGACGTGGATTTGTTGATATTCAGGAAATATCTACAATAACTAGAGATCTGCATGACCTAGGTACGTGCACATCACATACTAAGTACAAAATATTTCATACCCCACATAATTCATTGGCTGATCACCAAGAGAAGATCCAAAGAGTTGGAAGTTTTAAATGCTAATATGATAGACCCTCAGGATTGAAAAAATAGTCAGGATTTGTTCAATCCCCAAGGAGTACACTGAGGGGCCGTTTCAAGGGTGTCCCAATGTTAGGAAAAAAACAATACAAGAAAAATGTCATTTTATTTTTAATGACCTTTCTTTTCCAACACTTCAAAGATCAAAGGTGTTTGCACCTATCACACAAGCACTAGAGAAGCATAATATTAAGGTATTACTGTTGTTTCCAGTAAATCTAACCATCTAAAGATGGGTCAACATATGTATTTAACACATAGGACTGCAGCTGTTGTCAACTTAGGTAGTACTAATAGTCCAGGGCTGCCCTCAAAACCTGACGCCCTAGGCCAGAATACGCCACAGATATTACCTCCTGTAGAGCGATCAGATTGGCTTATAAGCATCTTCTGCCTCGCCAAATAAAAGTCACACGAAATTGAAGGCTGCCGATAACAAAAAGAGAACTACTCCACCATTTAACCAAACAGATACATTGGTCATACTGCTTCCCGATTCCAGCATTTAAGGTTACTGAATACATATTATCATTGGCCTCATAGACCAGAAGCCTCAAATGTTAAATCATTACTAGCGTTCTCTCAACAGTTTGGTTTCTGACACCATTGCAAAACATTATGTAGCATCAGAAAATCTGCAGACAAGGAGGAAACGTCACTGAAAAAGTGTTCCTATCATGTTGTTGATTTTTATGGTAACTCTATATGCTTAGGGCTAAATACACTTTTGTTGATATCTTATATGCAAATGTAAGCTAGGAGAGCATGTCTTTGAGAACAAGATGACAACTTTAGCCTTGAAGTAATCAATGTGGGTTTATACGATCGCTAAATAATGACACGGGGCTGCAGTTAGATTTATCATGAGCGGATTATTACATTACCTCTTTAAAGATGTTCTAGGAGCCAGAGTCCCACTGGGTTGTTGGGCTGTGAGGGCGACAGGCACATCGGATTGCTGTGCATCAGGCAGTGTTTCCCCTCCTCGTCTCGTAGTAGAGTCCACAAGCGATTTCATTTTGCCTTCTCCAGAGGATTCTGGTAATAAATAAATAAATATGGTACATTTTTTTTGCACACAGACACTGGACGAAAAGCTACCCTTCACCATTAACGATCTACTTTAACTGGTTCCAATGGCTAATGACAACACTGAATGTGGCCAATTGGCCAGACAACATTGATGACATACCAGAACACATTAGAACATAACTTACCTGCAGTTTCTTTAAATTTCAGTTCCTTTTCATTCTACAGGTTAAAAAATAACACTACATTAGAAAGTAGTATCACCGGAAAAAAGGCTAGCCAGTGGTCTAAAGTTATAATGTACAACGTAATGTAAGTGTATGTGGTGCGAAAGGAGGCAAGAGATCAACAAACATTACATTTACTTGCTTCTTACCTGGACACTCTCCTTCAGCAGAGGTTTCTTTGCAGGAGGTGCCACCTCATTTCCAATCGAGTTACTTGTGGTTCTTTTCCTTGAAGTCTGACCTTGGAGGAACTCTGAATTCTCAACATCTTGGGTGAAACATGGGTCAGGAACTGAAGACACAGGAACCTCTGTGCTGTGAATTGTACATAAAACAGACCAGGTTACGGGTGTATAATGAATATTACACATGCGCACACACCTCAGCAGAATACATATTATGGACTTCCCAATTGTCCTCTCTAAGTAGCATTTATTCCTCTCACAAACAGTGGATCGCATAACTAAACTGCAAGGTACATTCTACAAAAAGGAGATTAGTGTATTACACTAAGCTTGTTCCTTCACTTTTACAACCAAGTACTTTAATATTTGCTTTGATTATTTGTTAATTTTGCCAGATTGCAGAATGACCGTGTACATCAAGGTGAAGTGTAGTGCATCCCTCTCACCTTTCACTTTTCAGTGGTGAAGGTCCTGTGCTAATCACCACAGGAGCTGGAAGAGACTCTGTGGGACTTGTTTCGCATGAATATGGGTATTCAGGGTTTATTGGTATTTCCACTAGTGTCAAAATAAAGGTGGTTTCCTCAGCAGGGGACACATTTTCTACTTTAACGTCTGTCAAGAATAAAACACAGACATTACAACTTCTAGTAGCATTTTAAGTATCACACAATGCTTTCAGAAAGGGCCTACACACTAAAATAACACTGTTGCAGACGTTTATAGGACATGCTCTCCAAGAGGTAAGTTACATGTTTACATGGTTCATAGGGGCAACATTATGATTTAATCAAGAACTAAACAACGTTTCTACATGAAACTAATTGGTGAACTTGGAGGCAGTAGTGTATTATGCTATGGTGGAGAACGATCCATGTCATTACCACTTGACTATGCCAACAGCATGAATCAGTTAGACTAACCATAATCTCCATCATAGCTGCCTTACAGTATGCAGAATTTATATTTCAATGTAAAAGGTAAAAGTTGCATGAATCCTTCTTTCAGGCTATAAGATACACTTGAGGATGTCTATGGTAACCTTTTGCCTTGTGAGAAATACTAGATACACAAAGGGACTATTAAATGTTCATTTTCATTTTTATACTTTTTTGGTTGTAATGGGACAAGTGACAATTTTTAAACCAGGAAAGACATTTTCCCATCTGGCACAGTTTATGTCTTATAAATGTGGCCACAAAGATGATTTTAAATATCTCTTCCAAAGTCAACAAGATAATGAAAGTGTAAACATAAACTACATTAATTTGGTCACAACAAAAATGACAATGTCACATTTAAGTTAATCAATGCTCACCTTCTGGTTTAGAAACAGAGGACACCTGACCAAAATCCTCCTGGGTTGCTTCAAATACACTTAGACCCTCGGGAATAGAAACACTGTCTTCTGACAGATCCACTGAGCAGGGAATAGAACTTAAAAATGAATAAGATAACTAAATTAGGGCAATTGAACACACGCATACTTACCAATAATATACTGGTCCCTACAGTTTATGAGTACAGACGCTCAACATAAAATCCTGTGGATCCCTACAACATGTATTGTGGTCTTCTCATGTGTATTTTCTGTTTTGGACCTAAATGTTTTTTTTCTGATACTACACTGAACCAAAAACATAAGTATAATTTATATATTTCTTAAACTTAAGGAGCACTGATAAGGTTTTTTTTTTTTTTTGTTGGTTTTTTTTAAGATAAAAACATGATAGCAAAAAATAAAACACTGATGATTTTATATAATGATATGTATTATAATGTAATGATATACGGAATTGTATTTTCAACCATTAAACATATTATACGGAAGGAAATTAGACCGTTTGCAGATGCACGTATGTAGTGGCTTTTGTGAATCTCAGATGAGTTAATTAAACTAATTATTTATATGTAAAAATTCCACATCCACACAAAATTAGACACCAATCCATTTTTTTTTTCTGCAAACCAGCATTGTGAGGTTGACACACCTATATAGACAGTATGTTCCAGAAAGTAAAGTGATGCTAATCACCTGAGTATCGTGGATCCATTTGCTTCTCCCTCTGCGGGAAACACTTGATGGCTACGGTCCGACTGAATTTCACAGACTGATTTTACGTCACTCTCGGTGACAGACATTAGATGGTCCTTCATACCATGATCAGAAACTGGAGACATTCCTGTGGATTAAAGTGATCATTTTTTTTCATTCAATAATTGTGTAGTACTAATAAGAAAACTGTCAGACCAGGCGCCTAAAAGCAACCAACAGGAAAAAAAAAGTTATATGATCACTATATAAGTTCAAATTGTGATCAGGATATATTTTTCCCAAAACACTTCTGCACGCTTAAAAGTTTATGATCCACAAATGACCAAACATGAAATGTAGAGAGAAAGATATCAAGGGTGGTCAGTAAGATTAAAGTTACCCTGGATTACATCAACATAAGCAGAAAAAAAAAACAAAATCTTTACAGAAATTGTAAACTTTTTTTTCTTTGTTATTTTAATTACCTCCATTGTCCACCTCTGAATGAGAAATAGATGCCTGAAAAAAACAAGAAATAATTTGCTTTAAAAGGTCAAGAGGTAATTTAGTAAAGAAGCGCTGGTATTTTAAAATGTTCTCTCAATTTGAACTGTACATTTACTTTGAACGTTGCAACCTTTTGGGATATTCACAGACAGTCTTACTGTTTCAGCAGAACTTTAGTATCAAATTCGAGAAGCCAATACAAATATTACAGTAAACCAGGTTGAAAACAAACACTGTTTAAAATATAGATTCCTTTAATTAAGGGTTTCCTTCAGTGCATTACTAGAAATATCAAACCATCATCAGTCACGCACTAAAGGGTATTTTACACACCGGAACGTTCATGTTAAGTTCCCAGTAAGTAAAAAGCATCCCATATAAATGTACACTGAAAACAGGCAAAGTAAAAATTATTCACATAAGCATGAGAAACCAATCCCGCAGCCCATTATCTCCGGAGTCCTTACATGTTGTGATACATCACCGGAACCTGTCCAAGACAAATCCATGGCTTCTTCATCCTCATCTGAGTGAACAGACACATGCTCTGTGATACTCGCCACATCTACAGCATCCAGCGGGATTTCAAGCTGCATTTGTTATACCAACATAATTAAAATACACTTTATTAACAAAATCCACTACAACTGTCCCTTGAAAATAAATAAAGCAACATTTGGCAAAAGCCGCAGCTTCTTCCACCATTAATGACATGCTGAAATAGTATGAAAATAAGAAAGATTCAATAGCATGGAATCATCATCATACTGGTTACACATTCCAATTACAAGTTTAAACCGCAGGTTTTATCTTTCGTGTGTGGATTGTCATCTAATCGACAAATATTAGCCCTTTTCGAAAGGTCCGGCCAGTAACATTTACAACCGGCAACCAACATATCAGATATATCTCTTAAAATATATACACAAGCTTAGAGACGGAAAAATATAGATGAAAAATATTACCTCTTCTACGGTCTCCTCAATCTCAGCTTGGACAGGTTTTGGTGACCTCAAGCTAAAGGGAACAAACACTGGAGCTTGGTTCACCATATGAGGAGCCAGATCATAAGCCTCCTCTTCAAAAACCATATCTGCATCATCTTCTTCATCTTCCTCCTCTTGGGAAGCTCTAAGTTTCACCAACATGGTCTTTCTTTTGGTTGGCTTTTGTGTGGATTTTGGGAGCTTGCTTTTGCTGGCCTTGGCACTACGCGTGTTAATCTCTTTTTCCCGGTTATCAGAAAGTTTTGGTGGAACAGGTACTGATGATGATGGCCTTTTCAAAAGCCTATCAGATCTAAAATCATACAAAACAAATATGATTTTATTTTTGTCTGCCCTAGAATGCCCAACTCTAACACTTTTCTATTTTGGCTACTTTTAAGGCAAAAGGGAAAATCTTAAAACTGAAGATAGTGTTGAGCGTACATAGACAGCCTCCGAGATGCCCTTATATTTAAAGAAGAGCTGCTGCTGTGACGGCTTTTAATGCGACTAAATTAAAAACTGCCTATAGCCTGTGCTTTTTGTATGTTAGTCAGTGTAAATAAAACTCAGGGGTAATCTCTGGTAGGGCCAGCTTTAGCTAACCAATTTTCAGTCCTGTTGTCACGTCTCCTCACCCTTATAATAGGGTTATATTAAAATTCCTTTAGATTTTAAGCTCACAAGCAGGGACTTTTTTTTTTTTTTTTTTTTTTGCTAGGAACTTCTTATAGAAGAACCACAAGGATGGATGGCAAGCTAACAGACAGGGTTCTTAATGCCTTTGTCCATATGCGTAGATGTATAGTTCTGTACGTTTTTAAATACGCTGTTTAAATTGTACCGCGCTGCTAATTTTTTGGATGCTTAATAAAAGAAATATTAATCAGTATACAAACAATAGAGAAGGAAGTTAAAATATTTTCCCCATGATATATGTTATGGGTAGGTTTTAATGCACATAATGCTTTTTTTAATCTGTAAGGAGAGTTAACTGCTTTCCTTATTGTACAGAGCTGAAATTTTTTTTTAAAAAAGTGACAGATCCACTAAAAAAAATCCATGATTGTATTAGCCTCTATACAGACTTACCTTGTCCGCTGGGGAGTGGTGTTCTGCTCTCTGTCCTCCTCCGTCTCAGTGCGTTGGCTATTTTCTTGCTCTTTTTCTGTATTACTCTGTTGTCCTATGGCAGTTACGCTACTCCCCTGCTCTCCATGGCCCATGGAAACATGTCCTGAACTACACTCTAGCTCCTGTACAAGGTTGCAGCGTGGTATTCGTTTAGGAGACACATCCCCGCCACACTCGACAGCTCTCCTTTTACCGACAGGAGGAGACTCTGAACTATTGGACAAAAGTCTTTCATTTTCCTATAAAAATAAAGGAAGGACATATGAGCAGTGATTCGAACCCGTTTGTGACAAATGATGTAAAAGCTACATCATAAAAAGATGTTCCTAGAGTCTCAAGTCGCCATCGCAGGGTCACAGATGCGGCCGACTGCTCCATGACCAGAGCAGTCGGCCTAAAGCAGATTCTTGCACATGCATGGACACAGTCAGGTGACAAGGGTAGTGCTTGTGAGCGACTGCCTTTGTCTCTGTCTCCTCACCACGAGCAATAATTTTTAATCTGTTTCTTTTTAAAAATACAATTAAAAAATAAACATTTTTAAACAGAATTTTAACACATAAAAATTTGGTTTGTAATAATAAAAAAAAATTCCAAGTATAGTATGTTTTGAGGATATTTGAACTGCATGGCTGAGAAACACAAACACACAATTCTTGTTTTGTTACTCTACCAAGAGTCTGTAGCTACGTGTAGTGGTAAAAATGTTCTGCTGTGATGTTATCCTGAACATCTGCATCGCCTGGGGTTATTGAGATTTAACAAAAAAACAACTCTTATGGGCACGGAATAATTTCTCAATAAGCATGCATGTAGTGGTTACCCTGTCATGGGGCAATCCAGCACCTCCTTTGTTTAGAATACCAGTTTGTTTTCTTCCAACAGCTGCTGCTAGATTGGGCTTCGGCTTCAGTCTGCCTCTTGCAAGTTTTACTGCGGGTTGTGTGCTGGGTCCAGCAACAGAAACAGTTTCTTTACCACTACAAAAAAAAAATATATTATATTATTTATATATATATATATATATATATATATACACACACACAAATAATTTTGACAATTATAAAGAAAACAAAAATACATAAAAGGTTTTAATAACAGAACTATGAGTGATGCCAAGTCTGCCATTCAACCACCTACGTGATATTGAAGCAGTTTTTCATGTTGTTACAAGTGATATTTTTTATACACACGGCTATGAATCTAATGCAGCTCTACATAAAGCATTAATAATAACGCAACCAAAATTGACTTACATCACGGTATCAATAACAGAATCTTCTTTGTGGTCTTTGACCAAGCCAGAGACTTTGGAGCCATTCTCCTGTTTTATCCCTTGGGCGTCTTCGGTATGTGACTTATCAACTTCCTGACCCATGGACTGGTCTGTACCGTTTGTGGACGCCTCACGCACCACGTTTGTTAATGAACTCTCGGATTTTTCATCCATGGTTGCCTGTGAAGAACAAGAAACAATCTTGTTTTGAGTTACAATACAGTAAATGTAGTCCAAACAGTACATTGCTTTCTTTCTGAATGTATTAACTTTCACACCTTAAACAGCATTTACTTAATTCCCCCAAAATACATAAAATGCATAATTTTAAAGGGACATACAACATACAAAGTGAAACGTCTCCAAAAATTCTTCTGTACTACTAAATCACAAATAGTACATTGAAATTTTATTTTCAGTGATGTTTAGAAGTAGCACCACTAAAGTATTTTAGGATGGGAACAGCTTTACTTATATTAAGAAGAATCTGAATTGCTTTCATAAGTATTCAGTATTTTGCTGCAATATCAGCAAAGTGTTTCAGGTAGGGATGCTCTAGCTTTTTGGGGCCTTTTCTTCTTAGCGGACTTGCTCCAGGTAGTTCAAGTTGGTTGCCACTTGTGGACGGCAATTATCAAATAGCGTTTATCAGTGTTTTAAGTTTCAGTGTTCCAAATAAAATATTTACAGACCAAGCTGTCAATGTACTATTTGTAAATCAGTATTGAGAGAACTGGTAAGGCGACTGGAATACTTTTGCGATACAACATTTGTTTTGTACATACACATGTACATTTAATACATACACTTGACATGGACAGTGTGTTTGAGATGCTCTGTTCCGTTTGTCCCGTGTTCTCTTGCGAAGCACACTTATTTTTTCGCAATGCTGCTCTGCCAAGGTTCGGTTTTGGTCTTTGCAATCTGCCCCTTGGTAACACTGCTGGTTTCGGGACGTCTGGTTGTCTCTCTTCACTGACAGGCCTAAAAATACACAGTGTGTATATGTCATGTAAAAAAAGCATACTTCAAAGGTTTTGGCACCTATTACACTAGGCGTGGAGGAAAGAAAATAAATAAAAAATTGAAGAACTCATTTTTTGGGCAATACATCAGTGGGGTAACTATCCAAATTATTTTATTACATCTTAATATTACAAGATCTTTATTATCAGCATTAAAATTGTGCACTGAAAAGGAGTGAATAAGTCATAATAAGACATTTACATCATCCTGAAGCAAAACTCCCTGTACAATTAGTGTTCAATATTTTGATTACATGTTTTTTTATCATCAGTAGTGTAGACTCTATTACAAGCAAAGGTCCAGGCCACGGACACCCCCCAACATCCATTTAAAATCTTACATAGAATCCTTTAAGGCAACATCCGATGTGAGGGTTCCAGAGACAGAATCAGCTTCCCGTGCTTGCGATAACGAGGATTCCAATGGCTGTGAAGACTTACACGGGGAACAAACAGAATCAGAATTTTCAGGGGCAGAAATTTCTTTCAACACGGATGTTTTCTTCCTTTGGTCTTCATGCTAATGGGGCACATAATAAAATACTTGACATTTAAAATAAAATAAAAAAAAAACTTCAAAGACAAAAAAACCACACACACATTGGAGATTTTTTTTTTTTTTAAACAGACGCCTTACTTTTCCAGAAATTGATGAGTGTTCCTTGGGTCCAGCTGGGATGTTGCTGGGTTCTTTAGTGGCTTCATCCACTCTAAACAAAAGCACATTAATAGTGAACATTAATAATCTGCGGTACACAGATTTTTTTTCTTGCCTTTTCAAAGACACAATGGAAAAGAAACAGAAATAAAAGCAGATAAAAATTGTACATTTGAAATATGCAGAGGCATTGATGAGCTTTTATCTAACTTAATTAGGAACTAGCAGAATTTAAAAAAAAGTTTGAAGATCAGGCAACGTCAGCTTGCAGCTACAAGATACACAGTAAGTTTATTAGATGAAAACCTTTATACCTGATGATCAATGGTTACATTTTGAAATATGCCTGGAGTTCTGTTTGAATATTTTTTTTCTTAAACAATTCTAACAAATCTATTTTAGATGAAATCTCAATTATTTATCCTTAATTAGGATACTTGTATTAACATACTTCATTAAACAGCAATATAAAATGATATGTTAGCACTTACAAAGAATCTGAAGGCTGTTCTTGTTTCACATCTACTTTCGCAGCAGTGGGTTCTCCTGCCAATGCCAGTTTGGACTCCGGGCAGCAAACACTTTGGGATTGCTCATTAACGACTGAAGCAGAGTTCTGCGCATAGCTTTCCTCCTTACAGGAAACGTTGGACGTCTGGTTTCCGCTCTTGAAAGAATCACATACAGTTTTCGTATAGGCATAATGCAGTGTATACTGTATGTCACA
Source organism: Spea multiplicata (assembly GCA_009364415.1). Taxonomy (NCBI): domain Eukaryota; kingdom Metazoa; phylum Chordata; class Amphibia; order Anura; family Pelobatidae; genus Spea; species Spea multiplicata. Next base: position 85,480 of record VKOC01001484.1, on the reverse strand, counting down.
AAATTCAAAAACTTATTATATGTCATCTTTTTCACTTTTGCATGCAAATGCAGAGGATTCATCAAAACAGTCTCTTTATCCACCCTGCAGTTATCTGCCTTGCAAGAGAAGGTTTCAATGGAAAGCATCACATGGGACAGCACCAGGAAAAATTGAGATATTAGTTCAAACCACCGTTCCTTTGATAAGGTTTTTTTTCCACCCTCTCATTTATCAATAAATCAGTCAACTGGTGAATGATAATGCAGACCCTATGAAGAAGTTCTAAGTTGTATGCAATTCCATTCAATGGTTTTCACAACGCGCTCTGAAGCTCATTTAGAATTTAGCATTCATAACACTTACTAAAAAACCTGTGCTTAACACACTGTTAGAAGAAAGCAAAAAGTATAAGCCTTACTTTTTCAAAAGCAGCCATGTCTTTGGGACCCAATGGGACGTTGCTGGCATTTACCCCAGTTTTATTATCACATTCCTCCTTGTTGTCTCGTCTAGCTGTAGTAGACTTCAAAATATTAGGTCGTGGTTTTGGAAATCTGCCTCGTGCCAGCACTGCGGGTTTAATAGGAGGTTCCCTGCATGCATCCTTAGGTGTAGGCTTCTCTTCAGCTCTGGAAATGCCAACAGAATTATGTGAGTCTCATAGCTAAATGAGGTGGAAAACATGTTTCAAAAAAAGCAAAAATATATGTGTGTATATATTATATATATATATATATATTCTAGCAAAAACTGCACAAAGGGCAAGCCCCACCCAAACAGAACAATATTGTTTTCCAAAAAAAAAAAAAAAAAGATATTCTGTAACATTTATATCACACAAAAAAAGGTGCGGTTGGGTGTACTGGGATGGCATTTTGGACTGTGTGCGGGTTTATGAAAACGTATTATATACCCAACACAAAGCCAATGATGAAAAAATATTTAAGGTCCTAAGACAGGAGCGAAGTAGGAACACTAGATTGATCATCCCTCTGTTATCTTCCATCAAACACCAAGGTATGTGGCAGAGAACCTTTTCAAACTTCAAATTAAACTTCCTTATACTCATCTAAATGAGCTTCTAAGCAATATGGTCACTTTACACTTTTAGAGCATTAGCAGATTGGATTCTACAAAGAAGAGCTTTACTTAATAAAACAGAGCCTGTTCTTTACTGCACAAAGTCTTACTTTGCTTTCTCCTCCTCGTCTTCGCCAAGTTGAGATAATTCCTTGGGTTCACCAGAAGCCTTTAAAACAGATCAGATATGATAAGAAAACATGAGGCCAAACAAAATTGATGTTGGAGTCGGTGTGAAGTTGTTAGATAGTTATTGAAGTAATAAAAAGAAGCAGGAAGTGTTGGCAGGGTGGATAGTGCGAAATAAATGTATTCTTCAAAGTTTACAGAGCTCAAAAAAAAAAAAAAATGAAGAAAAGAAAAAAATACAATCTGAAATGCAGAGCCAGTCCTGACATGGGCCCCAGTTGTTTCTTTCTATGTGAATCTATCTACCTGGCTTCTTGTGCAGTTCTGCAAAAAGTCAGAGCCATGGGGACATCCTGTCAGCCCTGTTTCTGCAATTTGGCGCGGGGGTCGCGTGGCCTCAAGTTACGTGAGCATGAAAGCATGTGTGGGTGTCGCACGTGAACATGAATGAATGCGTGTATGTGCAAGCATGAATGTGTGTTCATGAGAGTGTGTGCGGATGCATCTGTGTAAGTGTGTGTGAGCATGGATTTGTGGAAGAGGTAGTATATGCCATCATAAGCATGTGAAGGGTGTAAGCGAGTATGTCTGTGTGCATGTATGTTTTTGTTGTAAGGCTGTACAAACATAATAGAGTGTGTAAAAAGGTGTGCCAGTGTGTATGAGTTACTGGGGGGGCACAAGAGTGCCAAAATATAGGATCCAGGAGGCCAAGTTCACAAAGAAGACATAAGGAGAAGCTGCCAGAAGAACAAAGGGCAAGAGCCCCAAAAACGAAGCTACAGGAAAGGTAACAGGGACACAGAACCAGTCAGCAAAGAAGGTAGGAAGATATTAAGAGCTTGAATAAGTGTGTGTGCAAGTGAGTGAGTGAGTGTGAATGTGTTAATCATGATATAATATAACAGATGTGGGTCTGGTTTTGATGGTTGGGTAGGCAGTATTTCATTCTTGGTCTCAGGCATAACAAGGTCTTGGGCCTGCCCTAAATTAGCTGAATAATCATTTGGTCACAGTATTCCAACATACTGGTCTTAACATAATAGAGCCACCATGTATGCTCATGAAATAAAAAAGGACCTTTGAAATTCTAAAAGTAGAACAAAACATCTAATATTTAAGAACTGAGTTGCAGACCTTAGATAAATAACAAATAAAGTCCAATAAAACAATACTGCATTAAATATTTTACCAGTATGGTGGAACGGTTTAAAACGATAATACCTTTCCAGAAGCTTCAGTTTGTGGCTGATCCAATGGCTTACTCCTAACCGGTAATTTAGCAAAATTTGGTTTGGGCCTCACCAAGCGTCCTCTTACAGGTTTCTCCCTAATGTAAAAACATGTTTGTCTTTTTGTTAACGTTGTTATCACACGAGAAACATTTTAATATTTTATGCAGCAACAAGATAGCAGCTTTCCCACCACACCCATAAAAAGAAAATGTTAATACAACAAGGGAACTTAATGTGGCATTTTATAAAGATAACCGTACAACTTTAGACACTTACTTAGAGGCCTCCTTCATTGGACAGCCTTCTTGCCCAAAGTCAACTCCAGCAGAATTGTGTTCCACGTCCTGTGACTGTCCCACCGCAGAGTCAGATTCCTTCTGTGATGGACTAAGAACTGGGACAGAAACAGAAATGTCTTGGCTCGTGTTTACATCCACTGGTTCATCTTTATTCTGCAAAAAGAAGCATTACATTGGGCACTTGAACACATACCGTTGATGCCAATTTTATTGTCTTACCCTCATTTTTTAACGTTCTAGTAAATCAATCACTCACCGTAATACTTTATTCTTTAGATTGAAAGTTTAATCGCATAAGAATACATGCTTTTAAGAAGTGTTTTCATTTTTATAGCAAAAACCTATGTGTGTCTCATGACAAGCAATCCTTGATGAAGTATGAAAAATTAAGATTTATCTCTGATGAGGTTTGGTCATTCAACAGCACTAGGAATGACTTTACTAATTCAGTAATGCTTTAAAGCGTTCAATGACGTAAACAGCGTTAGCCTTTAACTAGCATTTCATATTGCTGGTTAACTCATCTATCTGCAATCACTCGGTTCTTACCAAAACTGCTGCTTCATATGAGTGTGTGTGTGAGTGAAATTATATAATGTATAATATATATATATATATATATATATATATATATTCCTGTTCATTTTACCTGGATTATCAAATGCAGTATTTTGGGCAGATAGAAAAGTGCTGCTTTTAAGCATTTGTTAAATCTAGTTAAATAATTTTTGGTTTTACATTTGCTAAAGTGCTCACCTTTCCAAGAATGGGTGGGTTTTCTTCACAATATTGTGAGAAACTGGATGTGTCCATAGTAGCCTCATCATTCCCTTCAACATCCATTTCTTCTTGGCTTTCCTTTCCAGAAGGTGTTTTTCTTTTTTTCACGGGCTTCGGTTTTGCAAATCTTCCCCGTGGCACTGGTGTGGATTTAGTGGGGGGTGGTCTGCATTGAAATTGGGACATTTCAACATGAAACAAAAATCCAATTTTCCCAAAACACATCTTTTGGCAGTTTCAAAAGGTTAATGTTTGGCTATTAGCCACACTATGTTAAACACAGTACTGCTCGGAGAAAACCACAGGCTTATATTTAAAAGAGGCTCTATGTGAAGAGCATAGCATTTAATCTTCCCACATTAACCGTGCATTATACACAGCCAACTGATTTATTTTTGTAGGGTTGGCGCTTTAAAAACTACAAAGATTGGGTGAAGTGGTCGCCCTTTATACACACACAAAATAACAACAGTATATCAAGTTGTCACATGTATTCTACAAATGCGTATTAAACCTGACACACTTCACTGTGTTTTTAATCCCAATAAGCAAATATCGTCTAGACATCGGTGGATTACAGTTTGATACATTAAATCCTTACTTGGGTAATGCCCCTTCTTCTTGGCTTACGGCACATTCATCTAGCACCTCATTGGCCGAAATCTGAGAATTACAAACAAAAACCGTTACATAAATAAAACAATTACATAAAAGAAAGCAAAAGTATACTCTTACAGGGCTATGAGAAAACAGCTTAACATTTTTATACAGTTAAAGAATTCCAGGCAGACAGTGGTGATTTTTTTTTAAAGATTTTGTCCCCAGCGTTACATGGGTTAGCTGTACCACATACAGCTTTCGAAGTTCATAAAGAGAAAACATACCGCGTGGTCCCCTGTCTCACTGTGACTTTGCACCAAAACGGCTTCATCAATGACTGAAACATCTGAAGCCGAAGGCACATCATGGCTTTGGGCGTTTGAGATATCCTTCTGTGTGCTGAAAGTTTAAAAAAAAAAAGGTTACCATCCAACACAGGACCCATGTGCTAGTTATTATTAGCCGTTTTCGCCCCAATATACCCAATGCTTCTGTCCCAAGCACAGAGATCGCACTGGACAGGGTCCTGAATGTTTAGTACAACCACAGTTATTACCTGGATAAAAATTCATTTCCTGACCAATTCCCACCTTCCTCAGGGAAGAGGTCAATGGTTACATCCCCAGTCTTGGCAGTCTCATCCGATGCACCACATACATCAGTAGTCTTGCCTGTATTTTGGACAACGGACTCATCCTCCTCTGGTTCCTCGCAAATCACTAAGAGTAAAAACACAAAGAACATGAATCAGAACAAGACAAGAGCAGTTTGCATTACTTCTTCATAGAACATAAATTAGAGGCATTCTTACATCTATAAGCATACTAACTCTCTCGCTTCCCCACAGACTAAAACTGATACAACAGAAAACTTGGCATACACATTGACCAGATCAAGTGGTAGAGAATGCATTCAAACATGTAGTTTATCGTGTCGTTTTGCTTGCAACTCAGAGTGACTTAATAATGTTGATTTTACTGCGGTCCAACGGATAAATTGTCCATTTTATAATAGTGTTTTTAATCAGTTGTTTAATGAAAAATAATAATCATAGTAAAATTACATGTTTATAATGAAAACTACAATGGACATAACAAAGGCACTGGCAGCCTCTAAAGGTCAGTGCTAGTAAATTAGTCAGGTCAGAGTCATATTTTGAGCTTAAGGGTGTTGTATCACGGCTTGGTCAACAATAAAACTAATAGTTAAGGAAGAAGAGGAGTCATATTGTATTGCAATGTGTCCTGCATTCAGATGTGAGATAGAAGAGAGATTAGACATTAGGCATTGAACCTTTCCAAAGAAAATGTATATTTACCTTTTTTGCCCTTGCGTTTGGCTTTCTTGGTTAACGGTGTTATATCAGATCCAGAATCTGACATAGGCTCCACTTCCGGCTTCTTGAGCTCGCCTTTCTTTTTTCGTCTTCGCCCTTTTTTCTCTTGACTGCTGTGTGCGCCATGGTTTTCCTCAGTGGCCAAACTATCTTCGTTCTGTGCCCCTTCACCAATTTCCGTGCTTTTCTCTTCGCCCTCTTGGTTGGATTTTCCTATGCAAAATTAGAGAAAGCGTACAGTGTTGTCCTTTAAGATATTTAAAACTGTGGACTGTAGTAAAGAAATCCAATAACTATTTCTTGTGACAATTGATTGGTGTGTTTTAGAGACTGGAAAATACACGCAAAATGGGAAAAAGTTGTAGCCATCTTACCTTTTTTTCTGGGTTTTTTAACCTTTTCTTCATTAGAACCCAAAGCTTCGCTGTCCTTTTTTTTTCGCTGTCGTCTTTTTTTAACCGGGGCTGAGTCAGAAGAAACCGACACTTCAGCGACAGTTTGCGACTCCTCGTTCTCCTTCTCGGCTGTCCTGCAATCGGCTCCCTCGCCATCAGATACAGCAGATTTTTCAGCATTGCAGACGTTACTCTGATCGCCAGTCTGTTTCTCTGAGATTAATCATCAAAAACAAAACCCCATAACAAAATGAAAGTCATAAGCATAGAGTAGATTTTGATGCTTACAAAGATTTGACAAAAGTGTAAATACTTATTCCACCTTGGGCACCAAGATAACATCTACAATAAAACAGGGGAACTCACCAGAAATAGTAGTTTGCTTCCTTGAGTATTTAATAATGTATTCTTTATTTTTAATAATATAAAATAAAATTAAAAAAAAAAACAGGCCAGAAAAAAACAGAATAAGCAGTGTTACCTTTTCTTTTTCGAGGTTTCTTAATCTTTTTTCCAACTTTTGGTGAATTTTTCTTCTCCAAAGCTTTTTTGAGGAGAGTTGCAAAAAATTCAAAGTCAAATGCTTTCTTTTCTCCTGCAAAGCAGAACTCAATACAGTAAATATGTGTATTACATTTAAACTAACAGACTCTGGGGAAAAAACACAGAGCCTTATACCAATAACCCAGTTAGTCTATACACTGCCCACAAACACGAGCGGAGTTACTTACTAAACGCTTTGTCGATCCGCCATCCATTCGCTCGCTCCTCCCGTTTAAATTTGTTCTGGGGGCACGGAAGACAAGTTGTTAGAGAAAGGTTTCTTTACGTGACAATGATGCCCAAGGCATAAATGTACTGCAGTATTTATTAATATTAATAATATCATGCAAGAAATAAAAGAATAAAATCTGTACTCCAAAAAAATGTTGTATAGCTACCATGAAACTAGGGGGACCAGGAGGACTAAGACAGTTTAAGTTGAACAGAGAACAGAGACATAGCTGGGGAGAACAATGGAAAAGCTTTCACGTTTGAGGCACATGGGGTTTTTTTTTTTTAATCTTCTGTATAATTAAAGTTAAAACTGCTTTTAAGTATCAAGTCTGCTTAAAAATCACTATTCTTGCTGTGCATTATATGCGGCGTTATGTTATCCTACATACGGATTTTAAAGTAAATGACATTAAAAATAACACTGCGGTCTGTACCTTGATCTCGAGCCGCTGCCTGTGGGGGAAGAGCTGACCAATCAGAGAAAAGTCTGTTCCAACCATGCTAATGGCAAGATAGAACATCTCGGTTTCTACAAGTAAAGAAAGATCCGTAAGAAAACATTACTCAATGTATCCAAAAAAAAAAAAAATAAATCACAGCTTCATGTGGAGATCATATATATTATATACACGTTTTATACTTTTCTGATATCACATTCTAAATACATCAATATGTAGTTGATCCCCCATCCAACGCTTCGCATTGTACTTTGTGATGTGCTTGGCGGCCATGGAAAACCCATTCCACGAAGCTCCCACCGCACAGTTTTTGTGCTGATATTGATGCCAGTGAAAGTTAGGAACTCAATGACCCCCCTCTGTGACTTTACGTGGTCTTCTGCTTTCACTTTCCAAGAACACCGCTTACAATCGACCGTGGAATATCAAGCAGGGATGACATTTCACATACCGACGTACTGCAAGGGGTGGTATCCTTTCACAGCACCTTGCTTGAAATCTCAAACTATACATTAAATGTATGTGCTTTTTCCACAATTCTTTATTGGTTAATTGTGTGTGTGTTTAAGGAACGCCACTGCAGAAGCATTGGAGACACACTTTAAAAACACACTCTCAATGCTTCCGGATTACCCCATTTGTGCCATTTGTATGCTTTTTTGCTGAGTAAGCTAACATCTCAGATCACGGGAAGGGCCTAGCAAGGCTTCACATAGAAACACTGAGCACGGCCCAGAGTGACTGCAGGGACATCAATTTTCGGCCACAGGCATAAACGCACCAGAAATTTCTGAAATATGTCTTCAAGACATTGATCTATTCAGTGTGAACTGTGTATGGTATTTATAACCTTGTCATTTACACTCAATTGTTGGGTTAAAAGCATTATCGTGTAATAGCATCGCTAATATTTTATAATAAAAACACACAAATATATTACCTGCGTTGGACCAGGGCTTAGTGTGACTGTTCTTTCTAAAACTAGAGTATGTAGTTGTGGAACCTCTCTCAAAAACTGGGTCGTTATCTTCAACGATTGCAGCTTTTGGCCTGATCACTTCCACCGTCAAACTGGAAAATAAGAAATTGTTAAAGGTGGACACATCAAAGAGACTGGTCTCTGTCTATAGTTCTATAACCAGTACAAAGCAGCCATGCTCGCTGTAAATGAAGCATTATCAGGAAGATGGTACGGAATTACTGAAACATCAGACACTGGCATAATTTATCCATGCAGATGATCAAGGATGAAATACATGCCTCTGGCAAACAAGCCATTTCCATTTTTAGGTTCACTTAACTTTTTTTTTTTTTTTTTTTTTTTTTTAAGCATTAAACTTTTTATTTATTTTTTTGGGGGGGGGCATTTAATTTACCTTTCCTCATCAAGAATAATAGATCCATCTTCTGCCACTTTTACACGAGGAACTAACCCACTGTCATCCTCGTCTGCATCATCATCCTCATCACTGGGAATGGTTTTGGTTTCTGGTCTAAAATATTACGCACAAAAAAGCACATATGATATTATAAGAGGAACAGTGTAAAACAATGTAATGTAAGTATATATATATATATATATATATATATTATACCTGCAACCTCTCACTAATGCTTAACACCAGGCCACACAAACTACTTAAAGCTTAAAGCACAATATACAGGAACAACAACAACAAAAAGACATAACAGATTTATTTATATGTCGCAGCTTTTTGGTAAGATAGAATTGCAAACCACTAAAATAAAACTGAAAGAAGCAGCTCTATTTTTCATTATGGAAACCACTGTATTGTCTGGGAGATTTATTATTAATACAAACACCGCTTAAATTAATAAAACAATAAAAAAAAATACAAGCACGAACTCAAGAAATAATTTACCTGGGGAGTTGACTTTCTCCTGTTATTGCTTTTTCACTGCTTTTTGTTTCTTCAATAGAGGATCTAAAATGAAATAGTTAATAGTTTATTCTAGCAACAGCCCCACGACACTAGGGCCTGTCTACACGCAGCTAAATAGATTATAGAAAATAAGGATAAGATGATGCTTGTTGGTGTATCTCCCGCAAAGGCAAACAGCAGGATGACAGACAAACAGACCAAATGCATAGAGTGGATTCTGATCAACCTCTCTATGCTTTTGCATGTAAACAAAATCAACACTTTTACTCACTTCATTGGATTATTTAGTGGGATGAAGTGTACAAAATCTCTCATTGTCATCTTAGAACGTTCCAGCTCTGCATTAGGGTCTGGAATAGGATGTTTTGCTCTCCATGCTCTCTACAAAAGCAGAAAAAAAAATCAAACATTTAAAGAATCAGGCTGGGTGAGCTGCAATTGCTTATGAGATGATACTAGGACTGCAACAACTAATCGATAATGAAAATTGTTGTCAACGGATTTTTGCCCTCCACTTCCGCCGGGGCTTCTATGAGGGAGCCCCGGCATGACATGACCTTCCGGTGCTCCACCATAGAAGCCCAAGTGGAAGTACCTGTCTGCGCGCATCGTGCAACGTTCACCGGCTGCCAGAGAGGAGGATGCCCCGCAGCACTGCAGGGGACCTGAATCCTCCTCTCTGGCAGCCGGTAAACGTCTGTGCAATGTGCGCAGACAAACTCCACTTCTGCTGTTCGTTTTTAACACCCAGTTTGTTCATTAAATTATTTTAAATAAATTAAAAATTTACATTGTTTTTTTTTTTATCTGATTAATAAATGTTCATAACAGTGAAAAATTATTATTCTAGATTGTTCTCATTTTAAATTATTTATTATTTTCTATGGTTTTAATTTGAATGCAGGGGACATTTACTACATACAAGTTAGAGTCCCCTTTAAAAGTTGAAAAGAAGGTCTCAGACACAATAGACAGCTGCTTACCCTCTCGCTCCTCAGCTCCTCCCGAAGTAATTCCCTTAGTTTCTGGGCCCTTCTAATTCTTTCTTTCTCCAAATCGCCAAATTTCTTTTTCACAGGAGTGGGCTTTGGTGTATTCAGAGATCCATCCCATTTACTAGACTCCTGTGAGGCTCTCTCTTTAAGGGGACACGGCTCTTCTTTGGTTAGCGGCTCAATCATTTTAACAGGTGTTGCCTCCGGCTGCTTAAGGACAGGCTTCTTGTAAGGGGAAAACTGTGGTACCTGAGGTACCGGAGTCCTCTTTTCAGGCAGGACCTGGTGCTGTCCTCGAGGAGTGGGTGATTTCGGAGGGCTCTGTAATTTGTTTTTTTCACCTGGAGAAACCTCAGTGTTTGGAGCAACAATATTAATAGGCTGAGATGGAGGGACATCCACTGGTGAAGCCTTCTGTGATGAAGGGACGGAGGAAGCATTAGAAACCCTTTGTTTTGCCAAGTTGGGCAAAGTAGAGATTCTCTTTCTTCTCTGATATGGCATAACGGTAGTTTTATTCGATGAGGTTTCATTAGTGGAATTGGATATCTCTTTAGCCCTGGTGATCAAGAACAAATGAAAGAAAAAAACATAGGAAAATTGTCCAAAAGCACAAATGAATTAATACCTGTTGCAACTTTTCCCATAGAGCTATCATTTCAGAGATGGTTTATGTGACAGCCAGTGGAGTATTCTGGCCTAGGCTGCCTAGGTCTAAAGGGGCAGGTCCAATGGGGGGCACTATTGGGAGATCAAGACCCCTTGGTCCGCTGCTGCTTAATAAGTCAGATACAAGAGAGATCTCTGATCTCCCCCAAGGGGCATTTTTACACTATAAGGAGAGGGTGCCATGCTGGGCAAATGCGTCTCTGCCAACGTCTCTTATTTTAACACAGATATCACATCTGGGGACTCTTAATGGCCCATTCTGGACCGGGGTCCAGCCACAGCCTTCACCCATTTGTTGCATTAACGTTTTAAACCGAGACTGTGCTGGGGCTGTGCCGGTTCTTCCTTCTGCTTTTCAGGTTTTAATTAGATGATCTAATAACTGGTTGTGTTACACAAAAAGAGGTTTTTAATCTTAATGATCGCCTACTAAAATCCCTTAATCGGCAGGAAAACAAGACTTTCAACCTTCGCTGTTTTCATTCAAGAAAACCCATTAGAGTAACATTACTCAAGTCAATACTTAAATTGTCTATAAAAATAAGCGGCTCTCTATTCTTGTGATACTCCAGAGCACTCCACAAGCGAACAAATAAAGAAGAAACTCCGTTTGCACGGTACCCCTTCTTATAATTATAAAAAGTCACATCCTCTAACTTAAAAAAAAAAAAAAAAACACTCAACGCAAGGCGTTTTACAACCACTAATACGCAACGCTCAGGAGACCCTTCCACATGTTTGTGCACCCTTTCTTATAATAATAAATAATAATAATAATTTAAATAAAAGTCAAGTCCTCTAATTTAGAAATCACAACGCAAGGTGTCTTACAACCACTAATACGCAACGCTCAGGAAACGCTTCATGGTCTCTGCAATCCGAACAGCTTCAATGAGTACAAAAAACAAAAACTGTCTGCGCTTCTGTTTTTTTTGTATACATTGTACAGCCAACACACTGTATTTGCAGCAGGCTCACACGGTTTGGTAGGCCTCGTACTATACATTTGTATTATTTGAGCCTGACATTGAGTGCCATCAATTATTCAGCTGCCCATGTGGTCAATTCCAAGAGCGGGCACTAAAAAGCAGTCCCATTGGGAGATTATTATTACTAGTTATCATTATTATTAGTATTATTAGTATTATTTATACAAGGCCCCGGCTTGTCTGCCGGGGCCTTGCTCAGGCAATCTATTTTTTTTTTATTAACATGCTCTTAAAAGGTTATTTTATTTGGGACACACATCGATACAGATTCTAATACATTTGGAATAGAAATATAACAACTGTCCCAATTATTTTGTAACTTTTCCAAATATTTCATTACTGTATTAGAAGTCAAAGGAAGGGAATACGTTCCGCACATTGTCTGTTATTCAATTTAAAGGGGAGCTTCATAGTAATTAAGGACGAAATGGCAACACTTAAGGCCAGACTTTTGGCCCTTTTGCCCCAGATGTGTTCTTTCGAAATATGGCCAGCTAGCGTCTTCTTATAGATTAATGATTAACGGAAGCGCGCTTGCTATACAGCTATACATATCCAAAGCAAGCGACAGCTCTATAGAGATGCCGTCGGCTGAGGATAATGTGCCGAGTCGCCAACAGTATCTCACGTAAATAAATCACATTTAAGATAAAATTAGATTTCAGTTATTTTATCGGAAACTATTTCATTTTATTGGTAACTGCCTTTATTCCGTGATCTAGTGATTATTTGGAGAACAAGAAAAAAAAATCACTATTAACGCGTGTGGAAGAAGTTACACTAAAAGACGATAAACGACAGTAAATGTCTTCATAACCTGTATTTTCCTGCATTCTCAAGAGGATAATAGAAACTGTAGCTAAAGGCAACCCGGTATTTACCGTCACTAAAATGCCTGCTAAAGTAATTCCGCCGTACGTAGCAACATAGAACTTGACAGCGGATGAGAACCATTAGGCCCGCCTGGTCTGGCCCTATTTCCTGATGTAGAGACCTTAATCAGTCATTGGTCTCGTCTTAGATCCAGGATTTATGCCCCTCTCATGCATGTGTCAACTCCCTCAATGTATTATCCTCTACCACTTCTGATGGGAGGCCGTTCCACTCATGGCAGACTGCATGACATTTCTGCCAAATCCATGCATTAGCCTGAAACACGCGGGTGTATTGGCCCAGCAGCTGACACTTACGGGTCTTTCTCCTGCGGAGCCTGGGGCTCTCCGCTGTCAGACGCGGCAGATGGTGTCACCTCCCCGGCTGGGGTGTCCGGAACTGGCAGGCCTCCTGCATTATTATCCTTCCCCGAGTCTGCTGGGTCAGGGAGGGGAGCGGCATCTGCGGGTCCATTGCGTTCCGGTGCCGTTCCTCCTGCGGTACCGGTAGAAGGGCCGGGTGCTCGACCTCCCGGCTTGATGTTCGGCCTGAAGTTGAGCCTCGGTCTGCGGATCATAATGTACGGTGAGATCAGCCTCCTCTCCCGGTCCTCATACCGAAAAACGAGCTCTCACTCAGCCCGTGCACAACACGAGTTGTGGTTCTATCACATGGGAAACAGAAGCAGCGAGGACGAATGGAATGGATCTCACGATGACATCATCTTCCCGCGACGTCGCAACAGGCGTGTATAAAACGAAGCGACATTCATTATAGAGTGACTGAGAAGGGTAGGCGAAGAGGGGATGAACGGGCCGGCGGGGAAAACGGTCCCGGTCCCGGTCCCGGTCCCGGTCCCGGTCCCGCGTTCGATATACGTATTCCCTATAATGACCCTGCTCTCCTAGATAGTGGCACTGAATGCCAGCTGATGTCAAAGGAAATCACGTTATTGTCATGTTACTTTATTTAGGACCCCGGCAGTTACAGCACACATACCGTGCAGGGCAGACACATAAGAGGGGTTAATTTCATAGGCTATAATTATTACGCGTTCACATGCAGTCATGTCAGGGCTCGGATGACCATTGTGTTTCTAGCCGAGGGTCATGGGAGCAGGGAGCTGTGGTTCGCATCCACCTATATGCTATTTTTTCCATTTAAAAAAAAGGCTTTATAATTTTTTTTGGTGTTATTTTTATGGGAGCGGGCTTTTTGTGTAAGCGGGGGATCAGATTATTTTATAGGGTGAATTCCAGCAAATGTGGGATATATGGTTTGTTCCTCTAGGCCAGTGGAAGGCTGATACTTTCCAGCCCCTTGATGACCCCTGTAACTAATATACACACTAGCACTCACACTAAACATGCTCAGTCCATCATATCCTTACCTTGCCTAATTTTCGCTAGCTTTTACTAAATTTTTTATTCTCAATTTTCAGCTAATCATCTAACTGTGGTATCAAAAGAAAGCTCTATTGAAAAAACAATACTCGCTGAAGCGCAAAAATGGCAAAAGTGCTCCGGGACTTGAGGTACCAAAAACCCCTGGGATTGAAGGGGTTAACTATGAGGGAGCGGCCATTGCGAAAACATGCATAAATCCCGCCCAAGAGGCGTGTTCGTGACGTAAATTATATAAATCCGCCGCACCCGCCCGCTTTTCGCTAGAACTTTCTGTCCTTCGGACGGATTGCTGGGGGCTAGTGGTATCTGCTCACTTTGGTTGTTGCCTGGAATGGCTCGTAAGTGTCCGCTGTACGGGGTTCAGAGGCAGGGCTGCGCGCTACCGTTTTAGAGTCCGTATTATCACCTAGCGGGGGTTGGGGTGATATATCGGGGTACTGGCCTGTTTTCATGGGTAGGTGGGGTGCTTGGGGGCTCGTATGCTGCCATCTATTGTTACCTGTGTGTAACTGGCGGCATCTTGTCTTTCTATACGTATAGCTAATAAAACTAGCTGAGTGGATTTGCGGCGTATTTGGTCCTGTATGGGGTGGATATTGTACGTGGCTGGGCTTCCGGTTTATGTCAGCTATGTCGTTATACTGGCTATAGGCACGGGGTTACCGAGCTGGGGGGTGCATTCGGTACATGCTGTAAAACGTGCATTATGGAGCTCGCTGCGGTTGCTGGAGACGGTATCTATAGGGCCGGTTAGCGTGTATATTTTAGTTTATGAGCTACATTCTCATGAGCTCTTTAGTAGGCTGAGGATTATGGGCGTTGCAGTGCATATAACTGGTTGCCGTCGGCCTTGCGCTCGGCGATGTAATGTAGTCTGGCTCCCCCACTGGCTGCACATGGTAATGCAGCTCCGAGTACTTAGGCTTTTGGTGGCCAGGGGCTCTGGTGACCACTTTATAGTATCAGTGAAGTAGATGGTGCTCTTCATAGCTGCATTTATTCTAGAATCCTTAAAGCCCATGGTGCTTATACACTCAAGTGACCCAGGCAGCCATCTGAGCAGTGAATGCATATATTGTATGCAGTTTACCTGAATGTATATGACAAAAAATGGCTACTGCGCAGTACCTCCCCTGCAGTGCTTTGTTTCAAGCAACTTGCTGCTTGAAATCAATGGTAGCTCATTGCATGCAAGGGACTTAAGTCAAATTCTCACAGGGGTGAGAATGAAAATGTAAAGAGACTCCTGCCATGGCTGAGGAGTTCCTTTATCTGCTGAGGACTGTAATGATACTAAATGTTCACTTCAATATTAGACTGTTCCTAAAAGCCCTTCATGACCAGGGCTACCATGGTTTTTTTGTACCTCAAAGACTGTTTTGTACAACTGAAAATCACCCTTTTCTAACTTACTGTAACCACACGGATACATTGGACATCTTTTCTGTGAATGCATAATGGCCAACAAAGCAGCTGAATAAAATTGCTTAATACTCATATATTGGCCCAGCTTAGTAGTCCTACACAAGGAGACTTAACCCCTTAAGGACAATGGGTGGTCCCTAAACCCATTGAAAACAATGCATTTTGAGCCTGTACATGTATGTGCTTTGTCATTAAGGGGTTAATACTTTTACAGAGAAGGCAAATATATCTTTTATCTTTCAAAGCTCTCATGGTTAGGTATACTAGCTTCATAACACTAACAGCCTTGAGACCCTAAACTGCCCTTGAGGAAAGGTTTGTATTTAGCGGCATCCTGTAGCACTGAAATATCTCGTATAGATTCTCATTGAAATACACAGGGCCAAGAGTGATATGGCTGCTTTTGGGGGACAAAACAGTGTGATGTGAGGTTTACAATGTTTCTCCACCTAACTACCCCAATTCCATCAGATTCTGCACCCTATGAATAAAGTGTGTGCATCTATCATCTGTCAATATAACATACACAAAACATGCTAAATTCCATATATTAAACTATCCACGTACTAAGCGCCCCAGCACTGATTTCCAAACTCTAACTCTGTTTAGTTAACACACCTGTTATTGCTACAGACCATCTACCTGTGAAATGCAACACAAGTTTTAGAAGACAGACACTTTGTTTCTTTATGTAAGCACATGTGTGTGAAGTGACTGGCAATCACATGACTGCCCCCACCAATCAGATTCACAAGGGCTGCCTCTTAAACAGGCATGTTACATATGACTTCTCAATGGTCCTTAAGTGTATTTTTTTTACACAGTGGCACAAATAGGTTTTCTTAAAGTGCAATTTAATTTATCCGGTTCTGTGCCGAAGGTTTTGCAGTCTTAACTTCCTGTCTTGAGTAGCATTACATCTCCCCGGGTAAGGTGTTTTGTGGCTTAAGGGTAGTGTTTGTAAGTCTAGTGTGAGAATAAATATTAGCTTTAAATGCAGAAAGTGGAAAGACCGCACAGATGTTATGCACAGTAAAGTAGCTGCTAGAATTGTGCATTTGGCTTCGTGGGGATTTAAATTTTAATGAAGTTTGTCAATTCGTATGAATATCTGAAAAGCGGCGGGACCCCCAACAAAAGAAATGTAACCAAAGAGCTCTGAATTTTCATTTGTTTCGGGGGGGGGGTTTCGCTCACCTCATTCACTCTCATGCTTACACGCATGCTCTCTCTGAATGTCTCCCTGCCTTCTCTGCGGACCGCTTATGCCTCAGGGACAGCTTATTCCTGTCCGCTCCACCCTTTTTTTGGGAAGGTCACTGGTAGGCCATGTCCAGTTTCCACAAAGAAGCAGGCAAAGAAAGAAGACAGAATAGGTAGAAGAAACAGAGCTGTGCAGCAAAGGACACCAGAACACCAAAGTGGTCAGGGGAGAAGGTAAAGAGACATTCAGAGAAGGGGAATGGTGAGCCACAATGAGTTTCCAATTTACTGCAGATGTGCACATTAGCTTATTTTTTTTCCATTTACAGTACCCCTTACAGTTTTTTGTTCTTACCTATCAACAGGTGGAAACCAACGTGAACTTTCCCGCCAGAAAAACCTCAAGAAAAACCAAGATTTAAATAAAGGGAAGCGAAAAGATGACAACTTAACGCCTGCACAAAGAAAACAAAGGTGAGTTGAATAGCTAGATTTTTCTTCCCAGCCCTTCAACATTTGCTAATGGAATGTTTAGAGACCTGTTTCTGAGATGTTAACTTGTAAAATGTTGTTTCGCAGAGACATGGAGATAATGCAGTTGAAACAGAAAGCAGCTGACGAAAAGAAATCCATGCAGCAAAGGAGTAGTTGAGATTGTTGCCAGTCTCAAAGTGTCTGAATCTGCATTAGTTCACATCACTATAAGGACTATAGTGTAATCTGTCATTATCTGCTTTTTCATTTTGTGTAATATGTTGGTTGTAAGATAGGCAAAGTGGACCATTCTAGCCAATTTTATAAAAATATTTGTTTCTAGAGACTGGTGCTCAAACATGCTGTATATATTTACATTTTCAATAAAAAACAAAAATGTGCATTGTGTTTCATTGTGCTTTGATAATACATACAATTTGATTTTGGATACACTTACTGGTTTTCTAGTTGGTGCCAGTATGCATATTGTAGCATGTTGGCTGGGTTCTTTTTCCTGGATCTCAGACCAAACATCTTCCTTTCTCCCTGATAAGTGGCCTTCTGAGGCTATCTTTTAAACATTGTAGTACAGGTTCATTACTTTAACCGTGAAAGGGCTGGCTTCCAACTATTAACCCTATCATGCTGGGAACAAAGCACCTCCAACTTGCTCCTGACATAGAATGCCTCTCAAAGTTTGCCACATTTTAACCTACGACTAAATGTGCCTCAGTGGGGGGGGGGGCAGGCGTTAACAGCTACAAGAATAGAGATCACTCAACGGGTGAAATAATGCATAGTTTATGAACCAATTCTGAATACATGCATAATAACCAGCGATGAAAGCAGAATGAAACATGCTTACATCCCTTCTTCTTGCATTGGAGCTATGGGCTGCTTCACAGTGTGAGAGAGCTGCAGGGCTAAGCGCCAGGCAACATACACTGATCCTTGGCAGTCCCACCGGTTCTGGAAGGGCCACTTTTAATATGTTTAGTAATACACGAAAGCCTGAGAATGACCAAAGACTGCTCACTATTATCTAAAAAAACATTTATGAGTGCTTATTACCGTATTTGCTCAAATAAAAGACAATGTTTTTTTCCAGAACAAATGCAATGCAAAAAAACCCCCTCATCTTATATTCAAGGTCGTCTTATAATTAGACCTCAAATAGAGGTCTGGCTATAAGATCTAGATCCCCCGCAGCGCTGGGAGGCTCTCTGGCAGACGGTGAACATCTGTGCGATGCGTGTAGACAACCTCTTCTGCTGCCCGGCACTTCTGTCTGGGCTTTTATGACAGCGTGCCGGCGTGACATGACCTTCCCGTGGTCTGTCATAGAAGTTCTCTATGTGCAGAGGTTGTCTTCATGCGTGATGCGTATGGACACCCGGGAGTCTGGGGCGCGAAGTGGCATATAGGGGGCTATAAGGCATAACTTGCGGCAGGTTAGCAAATAAAAGATAATAAAAACAAGAAATGCATTTTTCTCAATCATAGTTTTTATTAAATATGAAAAAATAGCTTACATGTGAGTTAATATTTACATACCGTGCAGAAGTTTTTAGCCATGTCAATAGTTTATGTTTTATCATTTAGCAAAATGTAAAATGAACTGAAGGAAAACAGCAAATAAATATTTGGTGTTTCGAAACAGAATAATGTCATCTAGGTAAACTTCCACAAACATTAGGTGCTAATGATCAATTTAATATGAAGGTTGAAACACAGTCGTTAACTGAAACAGAAATTGTTTATTTAACAATTTCTGTTTCAGAAATGTAACATTTATTTAAGGTAGGGGTGCTCGGCAAAGATGCCTCATATACAAAATTATTTTAAATAAGCTATTGAAACTTTAATTAGAGCATTAATCCATCTGCTCACATTTAAAGAAATCCCAGTAGGTGACCTGGACACTAAAGACCCATTGCATCCGTGACAATGTTTTTGCGCTTCTCTAATCTTAAAAGGTGATCCCTGATATCCTTAATATATTGTAATTAATCCAATAGGGGAGACACTTTAAAACAGCCTCACTATTCATGACAATAATGAATTTATACAGCGTTTCAATGTGCAGTAAAGAGATGCTGTGTATGTAAAGACAAATACATAAGGGCCGGAGATTAATGTCATAGGACAATATTGGCAAATAAAACATTGCTTAATGTGTTGAGATGCTTCTCAGGACCGTTGCCCCAGTCCAAACAAATCCACACTGGTCTTTTCTGTGGATGTGCATAGAGTACAGTAGTGGCTGCGGCGTGGGACATTTTTGGTACGCATGATAAGAGCGTACCCCAATATTCTATAACTTTCCTACATAATGAACGCCAAAAAACAGATATTTCATTGATAATTAAATCCTGCGCATTCCATACAAATTATGTTTTTCATGGCTCTAGCATCTTGTGAGACACTCTTACCCAGCAAACACTGTGAGCTCTTATGAGGGACTACAGGGGAGGAAAAAGGGAGAGCTGAATTTGGGAGCCTTTCGGGTATACTGTGTGTATATTGCTCTTTACCAATTACTGACAAAATACCAAATTCACTAAGTTTCCTGCCATAGTATTTCACTCATTTTTCGGCTCTTTCCATAAAGTATTCTTCCGTTTGTTGGGTTTTATTAATTGCTCAAACCCCCCGACCCGCCCGGCTTATGTTTAAAACATGACCGAGAGGGGGCGCTGCGATCGCTTGTTCCACCATTTCTACGAACTCTATGGTTGTTTACGTGCTACGGAAGCCCCGTTCGTTCAATCGGCGTTTACAGTGTGTTCGCTGACAGCGTGCCTATGGCAGGTTTGGAGGATGATGGGGAAACTCTATTCAGACGAGGGGCCGGTCAGGTATTGTTACCCTTAATACCCTTTTTGAATGTTGTTTTGCACCCACAGGAGGTATACGCCGCTTTTCTGCTGTCTTTAAGACATGAAACCAAAGTAATCTCCTTTTAGCTACTGAATAATTGCGCCATCTTCTTTTTACCCCTATTATTTGCCCCCTGAATGTGCGTTCCTCATCTGTCAGAGATGCGCGCATGCCCCTTAGCATTCAGGGGGTTAAGTTGTACGTTTTCTCAACGTGAAATCTCTGTGTTAGTTGATTAAAGTTATTGTCGTGTTTTAGTTTCCTGTCATATTATTTCAGCTAAGACAGACTTACAAATACGTGCCCCTTTCTGCGATATACAATTAAATAAAGTTAATGTTTTCTGTATTTATGATCGCATGCTACGCTTGCACGTGTTGAATATCTGAGACCTGTGACTTACCTTTTCCCTTATCACAGAGTGATGACTCCGATATCTGGGATGATACAGCCCTGATCAAAGCTTACGATAAAGCTGTGTCATCGTTTAAGGTATTGGTGCATTTTATTTCTTTAGTAAAAGCTTGAAAATCACAATCGGGATTTTCTTTTTTCAATATAAACTATACTGCTAATAAAGTATCGTGTAATCGATGAATGATTAGCATTGTTCCTAGATTGTATCATATAGCATGATCCATTAGCACAGATCCATTTACAAATGTCATGCAGGAAACAATATGCAGTGTCTCACAAAAGTGAGTACACCCCTCACATTTCTGTAAATATTTTATTACATCTTTTCATGTGACCACACTGAAGAAATGACACTCTGCTACAATGTAAAGTAGTGAGCGTACAGCCTTTATAACAGTGTAAGTGTGCTGTCCTCTCAAATATAACTCAACACGCAGCCATTGATGTCTAAACCTTGGCAACAAGTGAGTACACCCTTAAGTGGAAATGTCCAAATTGGGCCTAAAGTGTCAATATTTTGTGTGGCCACCATCGTTTTCCAGCATGGAGCTCACCAGAGCTTCACAGGTTGCCACTGGAGTCCTCTTCCACTCCTCCAAGACGACATCAGGGAGCTGGTGGATGTTAGAGATGTTGCAATCCCCCACCTTCCATTTGAGGATGCCCCACAGATGGCCCACAGATGGCCAGTCCATCACCTTTACCCTCAGCTTCTTTAGCAAGGCAGTGGTTGTCTTGGAGGTGTGTTTGGGGTCGTATGTTGGAATACTGCCCTGCGGCCCAGTCTCTGATGAGAGGGGGTCATGCTCTGCTTCAGTATGTCACAGTACATGTTGGCATTCATGGTTCCCTCCATGAACTGTTGCTCCCCAGTGCTGGCAGCACTCATGCAGGCCCAGACCATGGCACTCCCACCACCGTGCTTGACTGTAGACGAGGCACACTTGTCTTTGTACTTTGTACTACGGCCACACACGCTTGACACCATCTGAACCAAATAAGTTTATCTTGGACTCATCAGACCACAGGACATGGTTCCAGTAATCCATGTCCTTAGACTGCTTGTCTTCAGAAAACAGTTTGTGGGCTTTCTTGTGCATCATCTTTAGAAGAGGTTTGCTTCTAGGACGACAGCCATGCAGACTAATTTGATGTAGTGTGCGGCGTATGGTCTGAGCACTGACAGGCTGACCCCCCACCCCTTCAACCTCTGCAGCAATGCTGGCAGCACTCATACATCTATTTCCCAAAGACTACTTCTGGATATGAGGCTGAGCGCGTTCACTCAACTACTTTGGTCGACCATGCCTGTTCTGAGTGGAGCCTGTCCTGTGAAACCGCTCTGTGGTTTTGCCCACTGTGCTGCAGCTCGGTTTCAGTTTCTTGGCAATCTTCTTACAACCTAGGCCATCTTTATGTAGAGCAACAATTCTTTTTTTCCCAGAGTTCTTTGCCATGAGGTGCCATGTTGAACTTCCAGTGCCCAATTTGGACATTTCCACTTAGGGGTGTACTCACTTTTGTTGCCAAGGTTGTTGCCAAAAACAACATTAATGGCTGTGTGTTGAGTTATATTTGAGGGGACAGCAAATGTACAGGCTGTACACTCATTACTTTACATTGTAGCAGAGTGTCATGTCCTCAGTGTTGTCACATGAAAAGTGAACTCACTTTTGTGAGATATTGTAGATTAGACTGTACCCCTGAGATTTTATACAATGTTTTGGTATGGACACCTGTATCAAAGGCAAACATGATCTTAGCATTTTTTCTTTTAGTGTTCTGATTATAGTGTTTATTACTGGTGTGTTTGCCTTTCAGAAAGCTCTGAAGGACGGAGATAGTACAATGGCTCCTCCTATACCTGAAAAAAACTCCAGCACAAAAAGGAAAAATCGGAAGAAGAAGAAAAGCAGAAAGAAAAGCAATGCTCCACCTTTGAAGACGGTGATCTAATACTTTTATATAAAAACACTCATCCAGTTGAAATATTTTGGTTTGGTATAATTTATATATAAATGGGTCCAACTAGCTATAGATCACTGTTAGATTGTTCAGAATAATTGTAATGCTTTATGAAAAAGGCCAACTAAATCCATGCTCATGCGGTCCGATGGACATGTAGAACAAGCAAGCAGGCGAAATCTACTCAACATAGGCGGACACATGACTGAGGGGCAAGAGTATTTTGCTGTTGTTTTTATTGTTACTGTTATTATTATTATTATATATATTTTTATATAGCGCCAACAATTTACGCATCACTTCTTGCAATACATAAAAAGGGTTATGACAAGACTAGGATTGACAAACTAGTCACTGTAATTCGGCAATTGTGTATAATTAAATCCAAATGTGGAACTCTGTAATAATTACATTAATCAGGCGCTGACATTTAAACTGAGTATTTCAGTAATGTAGGGTTTTGGAATCCTTTTACATAGCATGCACAGCGGGGTCTTAATTCTTGAGTGATCCCTTGTATTTTTGCTCTTCAGAGATGCAGTTAGTCACAGAGGTGAAAAACTCTTTAGATAGTTGACACAATAACCTGGATGAGGTGTGTAACTCTTCTGCTTTTAAAACATGCATAGTGAACCTCATAAAGTATTACTCCTCATAAAGCATTACAATAGATATAAGGGAACATAAAGTGCTATTTTAAACGTATACCAAGACTTATATTTTTTTATACAACCCTGTTATTTTCAGAATGCATATTTATTATTATTATTGTTTTATATAGCGCCATCAAATTCCGTAGCGCTGTACAATGGGTAGACAGGTCATAACAAGTAGTATGTAACATAACAAATTGACTTACGGAGACAACAGGGCTATATCTGTGCATTTATATTTTGTATTTGCATTATTACCTACTCAACATGTATATTTCATCTTTATTTTCCAGTGGCGAGTAGGTGATGCCTGTAATGCGGTTTGGTCCGAGGATGGTAACGTTTATCCAGCTATTATCTCTTCTATTGATGCAAAGAATGGGGCTTGTGTAGTGTCTTATACTGGTTATGGAAATTCTGAAGAGCAAGACTTGGCTGATTTGCTTTTCCCAGACAGCTCTGAAGTAGACAGTGACCAGAAGTATCAAGAACTGGTAAGGACCCTCCCATGAGTTGCACGATTCTTCCAGTTGATGCATTGTTTCCCCAGTAGGGGTCAAATTGCTTGTTTGAGAAGCGTTGATCCTTTCGCTTTCTTCAACCCAATATTAGAATTTGAAAATAGTAAAACTTTTGAAAACCCCAAAGAAACTTGCATAAAAAAGATTTTAATTACGATCTGGTAAAATTATGTCCATAATCACCAAAGATAGTCTGTTGTAAAGTCATTTTGCAGTTTATGTTGTTGAAGCACTTCAGACAGCGTGTCATTGCTGTGTCCAGTCTCTTTACATCATTTATGTGTGGGATACACCCTTTCTGATTACAAAACCTGCTGAATAGATTCTACTTTTTGTCCTAAATTTAGGAGTAACAGTTGAGATACCTTTATCCTTCAACTAGCTGTTATAATTATCTTGTCTGTTCCAGGATGTTAATGGAGATGAGCATTCTACAGATGAAAGTGATAGGTCTTCCAGGTCAGCTTCAAACAAAGATCCTCACAGCCGAACTGTACCACAGTGGAACCCTAACTTCCCTCCTGCTCCACCTCCACCATTTAACCCGGGGTTTGGCTGGGTAAGTATGCCGCATCACTAAGTTTCATTCTTTTGACACCATAGTTCGAGTACCAGGAGTTAAGGAAATGTGCATGGATGCATTGTCTGTGTAGGAAGCAAAAGTGAAGCCAAGGTGTTTGGTTTGACTGTGCTTCGTAAAGATTTTTGTATATAAACCAATCTGTACTAAGTAGTCAAACAAAATTTTCCCTTGTTTCAGCAGCTTAAGCGAATGACCTGCAGTCTATAGCTGACATAAAAAGAACTATATGCTCTTGATTGCCTTTTTGTGGATGTTCACATTGATTATTTGTTATTCGGCAGAGATGTGTCCAGTTTGCCCTAAAATTTAGCTCAATGGCACTAAAATTTTAACAGTGTAGATTAATTGATCGGTTGGTTGCATTTGTTTTGTTTGAAATGCATTCTGACTTTTAAATTCACCTTGCTTCAAGAGGGCTGAGGGTAACCACACCTCATCCAGTCCCTCCTAGCTTGTGTGCATTGGAATCATAGGGATTAAATCCATTTTAAGGTGGGTGGAATGGTCTGGTTCCTATTCCATGTACATAAAGATGGAACCTGGCTAGTAATTTCACTGCATCTCGCATAACTTGTGCTCAATATATTCTGGGGCTCAATCCATTCCAGTTGGGACAAGCAAGCTGCCTTTAACTCAATACCTCAAAGTGAATAGGTCCCACTAGAAAAATAAAAGCATCATTAAAATTAACATCAACGCATAAGTCGTGCTGTACAGAGGGCCTTGCTCTTGCAAATATCCAGTCTGTTAGGTTAAGGGGAACAGAAACTTGAAGAAAGGGGCTTATTGGGTAAGGATTACTGTAATTGCCTGACAATTTAGTAGTCTCTGGGACATGTGGTTTCTTTCAGAATGTAGATTGTTGGTATTGGGACGAATTTTATGCTTCTCTGAATAGGTTTAATGTAAGAATAAGCAGGAGAGGGCTTGACAGCTTCCATGGAATTCCTTACGTTGCTCTAAGAACTTTCTTTTGTTGCAGCATGGTGAGAAACCAAATCAGGCACATGCCTTCCTTTCTGGTTGGCCACCTCCATTCCCCCCTGGACCACCAGTAAGTACATTTTACATTGCTGTGAAAAAAGTATGTACCCCTTCCAGACTTCTATTTTTGCATATTTGCCACACTTAAATGTTTCAGACCATCAAATCAATTTTAACATTAGACAAAGATAACAGTTTTAATTTCACGTATAGGACGAAAAAAGTGTGTTTGTAACCATATTAATACAAATGACATAATCTAATGAGAAAGTGTTAAAAAAATATATATAAACTAAGCTAAAACTGAAAGGAAAAAATAATGCAGTTTTCTCTTCTATAAAGTCAGTGCTGCTGCTGAAATTAAAATCTGGCATTATAATTATCGTTTCAGAATTGTTTATAATAAATTACATATGCCTGGTATATAAGCTATGAAACACTAACCTTCAGTACATTAAACAGACTTATTTAGTTACTTGGTTATACACATGACATTAATTTATTCAGTTTTGTTAACGGCATTCAAAATCTTTGCCGGAAACTTCTGTTTTAAAGATTGTAATAAGGCTGCAACTAACAATTATTTTTGTAATCAATTAGTTGGTTAGTTTAAGGAACAAACTGAGTGTTTTAAAAACAAACATCAGAATAAAAAACTGATATGCACCCTACACCCCCCCACCTCCCCCAATGTCCCCCGTGCTTCAGACTGCCTGGTGTCTAGTCTGGACAGCCGGTGAACGTCTGTGTGATGCATGTAGACAACCTCTGCTGCTGGCCTGCGCTTTCGCTGGAGCTTCTATGGTGGAGCACCGGAAGGTCATGTGATGCCGGTGGTTCATCACCAGCGGAAATGGAAGGCAGTAGCGGAGGTTGTCTGCGTGCATTGTGCAGACGTTCACCGGCTACCAGAGAGGAGGATCCAGGTTCCCTGCAGCACTGCTTTTGCTCTGAAAAAAATCATCTTATGTTCGATAAAATCGATTCGACTAATCTTATGCCATCTTATTATCGATTGGTTGTTGCAGCCCTAGATTGTAAATAATCAACCACGCTTTTTACTTTCTGGGACACTAGCAGCCTTTAACCTTCAGCAGTTTCATAAAAAGTTAAAGTGCCGTATCTGTGTATCTCTTTAAAACCATGTAGTTGCTTGTCCTGTAGATCTTAAAAAAAAAATAGCTTTGTATCTTAAATGTAATAAAATGCTTGTGTCTGATATAAAATTGGTAAGAAGACCATGTCACAATATTAAGGCCATTCTGAACGCACTAAAACATAAGCAACTCTTGTTAAGCTTTTACCATGCTTTGCTTCTGTGGTCTGGCCATAAGTAGTCTTGTTATTGTTTTTTATTAACACCAGGCATGCTTTAAGGCTGTTATTTTGACAAAATGATAGTGGCTAGTGACAACATTTAAAAACCTCCTGAGCACAGGTGAATTTACTTTTTTTTTTGGTTTTCCTAAAGCTTATTTCATGTATTTTAGATGATTCCACCTCCACCTCCCTTGGGGCCAGATACCTCCGAAGATGATGAAGCCCTGGGCAGCATGTTAATTGCCTGGTATATGAGTGGCTATCATACCGGTTATTATCTGGTAAGCAGAAACGGGTTGAATGTCAACATACCCACTGAGCAGTATGAATGAAGAGCATCCGGGCGCACTTAAAACCTTTTTTTCCCACCATAGCAAGCAATGGAATGATAGAGTAAACATTCTTTTGGTTGCACTGTCTCTTTATTTGTTTCTAATGCAAAGTAAAATGGATAATGGGATAAGCTTTTAATGTTTGGCATGATTATGATTATGGGAGATTATACTCTGAATCGGATTAAAGCACAATATGTTTTCAAGGTTGGAATTTTCATCAGTGACTATTCCACACTTCTTTCTTAGGCGTGGTGGTGGGGGGGGGCTTGTAAAGTTAAACAAACTTAAGGTGAAAATAACATTGGGCTGAATTTTCTCATGTCTGTCATACTGATGGCCTTCCTTATACATGAACTTACCACCCATTGAATCTTACTAAATCTTACAAAGTATTACTTTGTGTGTTATAGGGTTTAAGACAGAGTCGAATGGAGGCGTCATGTGGGAAATATCCTTCTTCAAAATAACTAAATTTGTTCAAATGTAAGTATTTCATGTGACGAACTCTAAAGTGTGTCAAGCAGGGACTTCACCTTGAATGTAATATGGGGGGCATTATTCTGCCAGTGTGTTCTATTTAATATGAACTCATCAGATATGACTGCATAGAGATGCACGCAGCCACAATGCTCTGCACCTTATCACAGGAACTTCACAAACAACATTCTGGAATAGAACAATTAGTAGTGTCGTTGGGCCGGTATGCATGCTTAATGTGCAGCCATATATATGGCATAGAAACTAGCTCAGTCAATGTCTAGTTATGTAAAAGCTTTGCCATAGTGTATACATCTGACATTTCCATTCTAAGTTATGTCCCCAGCATTAGTGTGAAAGTCTGTGTCCTGGCTTGGTTTGCAGCGCAGTTATGTAGTGACTAATTGGCTTCATAGTCACGGTACTACCGTGCTTTTTTAACATACCGATAAAGGTAGATAACAGAGGCAGCATTATCAAAGTTTATGCAGTAAGCTCAAATATCAGCAGTATATTTTATAATATGGCCTTATGGCTCGCACAAAATGTTTGTCTAATTTTGTGGGTTCTTTTTCCACAGTGACTTCAGTTGGATTGTTTAAGCAGTTTCTTAAGAAAACACAAAGACATTGGAGCGCTCTAGAACATATGGTCATTGTACAATCGCTTAACTCTATTTAGCAATATTATATTTTATTACGGAGTGAATTCTTTCACTTTTTTTTTTCTTTACAATGCTATTGAAGATCATAGCAATACATAATATATGTACTTTGTCCAGTTTTTATGTTTTTGTTTGTCATTTTTATCCATACGCAAAGTGTAAGCGGTCATGTTTGCTTATTAGAACAGATTGCTTATTATGTCCTGTTTTCTTTAAATGAATGTTGTCCATTTTGCATGTTTGGTGCAGACTTTGGTCTCATTTAACTCATCTCTCCCAGCTGCCTCTACTGAAAGCAGGGAGGATTCACCGGTACACTTGATGCACAAGCTCAGTAGTATGTCTGTCCTAGTCAGTGGGACCTGAGGTCATATTGGAATCAATGGCCGTAACAGCAGCTGTCCGCATGCTATGTGGACACTGATGTTTTGCTATCATACATGATTGGGAGCTGCTACTCCCACTTCTGTCAGTGGGAGAGCTACTGTGCATGCGCACAAAATGTGCATAATGATGATTCTTGGGTGCGGCAGCGTTGGGCGTCGAATGACATATTTTCTAACTCTAAAAAAAAATAAAAAAAATAAAAATGTAGAGAATGACTGCTCCAACATGCATTGAAAATAATGAAGATTAGATGATGTATATTGCGCTACACGTCATTGGTGTAGTATAGAATGATCTTTGTATGCTCAATTTTGCTGAATCGGCAGTTTATTTTGCTGTTTTCTTCCTGTTAGGCTGCTAACAGACTAATCCGATACTATTTGAAATCTTTATGCTACCCCCATTGCAAAAGAACCTGTAATGTTGTGCACCGGTTTTCAGAATAGAACGCCTGATAAACCAATTAAAGGAATAAATTCAGTATTTGCAAAACCACTGACCTACATGAAGATATTATCAGCAGTGCTCATATTTTAGTCTTGCCGTATCACCTAGAACTCTTATTTCATGATACTAGATTACTTTGGGGAGCCTCAGTTCATATCCTAAAATTGATTACACTTACTTTGTACTGAATATTCGTGTATCTGCTGGGTATTGACTGCAGGTGCTGGATACATGGTGATAACTGTCAGTCGCGTTATTAATCTTTCTTTTTTCCAATTGGTTTTGTGTGTGTTCTGTTCTTCTAGATAAGCAAACTTAGTTCCAATGACATTTGATTAATACTATGAGACGTTCCAGGGAACTTTCCTGTTGCGCAAATCCCTGTTTTGTTACTTTGAGAAAACTTTTGTAAGGAAACAATAAAGTTGCATATTTTGTTGATGTCTCCTCTTCTAAATATGCCCCCACCAAAAAAAAAACCTCCATACATTGCTTTGACATTGTGGATCTGCTTAGACTAGGCAACTGATCTGTGACATTATTTTCAAGTGGGGGGCTGAAACTACAACTGGAGTTTCCAACTCCAGTGACTAAACCCGTGTGGGATGCTGGCATTATTAGGTCAGAGATTGATCAACATTGTCTGCTGGAAAAAAAATCCTATCTATGCCTCGTATCGAACCATCAGTTTAAACTCGCTGCCCATTTCTGTGATCACTGTTAAAATATTCTGGCAGATGCTCAGATTATTTGGTAGCATGCACATCAGTTATACAATGTCTGCTAATCTGCAAGTTTTAGAGATTGTGATGTAACATGTGCACAACAATCAAAAAAGGAAACATACATTTTAGAAATGTATTTTTTCAATTTCAAAAATGTCTGATCTGTTTTCTGGACCACAACTCCCCGTTATTCTCATCTAGAATGGTGATGTGATTCATGGAAGTCACAATCCACACACAATGGGTGTACTAGAGGTGTAAAAAAAAAAAAAAAAAAAAAACTTGAGACAATACACATTCTACCCCTAGGTATAATTTTGGCATCTCCATCTTGTGCCTCACACCTACATGGGCTTCATGAGCCAAATATACATGTATTTATAACCACAAATATTAAATACATTTACTAAATGGGCTTGTGGTGTTTTGAGAATAGTTTTTCTGTAACTTTTCATTTCATGTACCCTCTGCAGCTATGAATAGCTTCACTTGAAGTCTTGATGAATCGAAATATAGTTCTCCATGTAAATCATAAACTGTGTAGAAATGGGGAATCAGAACCGTACTTCAAATGTTCATGTAATTAAAAAATGTTGCTAAAGCCTAAAGGTGCCCCCCAACTCCATGAAGAGCTATAAGGCTTGCACTTAAAAAATCTAAAAAACAAAAAGATCAACATAAATGCTCATAAAGAATGTTTTTACTAGGTGTCATAACAACCTAACCAAGTATACATGGGTTCCAGTATGGACCAAAAACACACAAGTTTTTCAAGTCGTTTGTGGCCCGTGTGTTTCCGTGCAACGAAATCAGTTCCCTGCCTGTTCATTCAGATGAAAATCAGGGAGCATGTTTAATTCGGAAAGAAATTGGTTGCCCGGTGCCCACATTCGCTCTCACACTTATTCTCATTCACGCTCTCATGCCCTCTAAATGTTTCCCTACCAGTTGGAACTGGATAGTTACCCTGATGGTGACGTTTTTTATCTGTTACCAATTTTTTTTGTAACCATTTTATTTTTTTAAAAAAATATAGATTTTACTGATCACATTGTGATTAGTAAGCATGGTTAAATGCAGTTCCCCGGAGAACTTATTTTATTAACGGACGCCGCTATCTCGTGCAGTGGCGCTTTTGACCACTCTCCAGAGTGGGGGAGGGGCAACACAGGACCCCTGCTGCAGATCTTGATCTTGTTACCATATCGAGGTATTACATCAACACTGGGTAAAGAAAGTGATCATAGATTGCTTTGTACACCTGTTAAAAGTCATGACATGCCAGTCAATTGTCACCAACGGGATGTTTTTCCATGATGCTCCTGGCACTTCAACTGTCGTCAAGAGGTTAATGTAAGACAAAGACAATGTGAGTTAACACAAAATGATCATTTTATTTAATAAAGGTAAAGAGTCACCTTATCCTAATTCTCAATTTTTGGGGCAACAGGTAAAACCCACTGCCAATAAATGTTTAGGCTCTTGGATTGAGGATGATTCTCTTTCATTGCATTGAACATGTTAATGTCATCTTTGTCCAGTAGCCACCCATGCATTACGATTTTTTTAAGGCTTGGCATTTTAGACACAAACCGAACAAATGAAGTGACTGTGCTAGCATGGCACTTAATCTGATGGGTGTACAGCCTGCTTATAAATAAATGGGTCAATTCTGGCATTTCGCAAGCAGTTTCGAAAAATATTTTCCACCCAAACTCTTTGATGTTATCGTTGGCGGGCAAATCAAGCTGATAGATTCTTCTTAAGTATCCAGATTTTGCTGCTTTTCCTTAGAAATACAATTATTGTAGTAGTAGTGGACAGACATTTTTTGGCAAGTATGAATTTATAAAGTATAGCACACAACAAATATGGCGAGCACTACCAACAAATTCAATTGCAAAACACACTGAAATCTTTAAAGGGGAAAAAAGAAAACCTCACAATAACCTGGTTGCATAAGGGTGCACACCCTTAAACTAACTGACAATTGCCCCTTGGCCGCCTAAATGTGGTGGCCACTTTGTCACGTCACATGACTCCACTCCGTTCCTGCTTTCCCGGGCGGTACAAGAGGAGAACGCAGAGGGATGCAGCGGCTCCTGCAGAAGTCTGCGAGTGGCACAGAGTGATCTGCAGTTCAGGTAAGGTCAGTGGAGGAGGTGGTATGAATGAGTATGCATGATTGAGGGAATGAATGAGTATCTGTCAATGAGTGAATGGATGAGTGAATGATTAGTATCTGTAAATGAGGAAATTAATATATGAATGAGTGAATGAATGTTTGCGAACAATAAATGAATGAATACCTGTGTGATTGCATGGATGTGTAAGTGGGGGGGGACACATTGCACAAGGAGGCTGTCTGAGGATACCACAGGCAGGTTGTTTGGGGGTAAAGGTGGGAAGTCCTATGCTTCCATTCTGGGTGTTGGGCAGATCCTGTGAGTGAAATCTGGATGCTAAGGGGGGTGGCTAGGGGCATCACATAAATCAATACTAAAGGGGGGCTGGGCGGTGGGATAAATATACAATGTGGCTAGCTGGGGACAATACACAAGGGTGTGGGTGCAATAGGGTCACTGCATTGGCCATGTTTTCCAGGACACATATAACTTTTGTATTCTGCTGACCAGCCCAGATAAAATGCTGCCCTGCAGTATGGGGGATGTATAGACTCATGGAAGGAACAAACTAGTCAGATATACATCCCCCATACTGCAGTGCAGCATTTTATCTATGCTGGCAGCAACTGGGGCCATTACACAGTAGGGGCAAAAACTCTAAAATGGCGGTCAATGACAAAGCAGTGTGAAAAACACTTTTTTTAAATTACCACATTTGCTCGATTATAAGACGACCCCCAAAAACTGAATATTAATTTAGGAAAAAAAAGCCAGAATATAAGACGACCCCATAGCAAAAAAGTTTTACTAGTAAATATTAATTCATGTAAACTATGTAAACTTTTTTTAAAAATAAAAGCTATGATTGAGAAAAATATTTTTTTTGTTTTTATTTCCTTTTATTTTCCTACCTGCCTCCCAGTTATGCACATCTGCCCCAGACTTGGCACTCTGCCCCAGAAACGCCTTATACCACCTATATGCCACTGTGCCCCATGATATGCCTTTTAACCCTCTAAATGCCACTGTGCCCCATGATATAGGGAGCTATAGGGCATTTCAGGAGGCAGAGTGGCATGAAGGGAGTTAAAACGCATATGTGGAGGCAGAGTGGCATTAAGGGGGTTAAAAGGCATATCATAGAGCACTCTGCCTACAGAAATGCCTTATGCCCCCCACTTAACCCCCCCCAAACTTACCAGAGCTTCTGACTCCCCGGTGTGTTGTCCGGGCAGCGGGTAGACATCTACGCAATTCACGTAGACAACTTCCGCTGCAGCCGGAAGGAGGTGCGGTTAACAGCGAGGGTTGTCTGCAACCATGACACATACACCCTCCGACTGTCAGAGAGAATTCCCCGCAGCGGTGCGGGGAACTCTCCTGTCTGACAGCCGGGGAAGGTCTGCGCGATGGACGCAGACAACCCCTGCTGTTGACCGCACCTCCTTCCGGCTGCAGCGGAAGTTGCCTACGTGAATTGCGTAGATGTCTACCCGCTGCCCAGAAAACACACCGGGGAGGTTACCAGACAGGAGGATCCAGGTCCCCAGCAGCGCTGCAGGGGATCTGGATTTTAGTCTCATAGTCAGACCTCTATTTGAGGCCTGATTATAAGACAACCCCGATTACAAGACAAGGGGTATTTTTCAAAGCATTTGCTCTGAAAAAACCTCGTCTTATAATCGAGCAAATACGATATTGTTGTAGCTTAGCCTGTCTGGTGGGTGTCAGAGCATGTCCTGGTGTGCGTGTGTCTGTCAGTGTGTCAGAGCCTGTCCTGGTGTGGTTTGTTTTTGGGTGTGGGTGTGACAGAGCCTGTCCTGGTGTGTGTGTTTGGTGTTTCGGTTGGTGGCAGAGCCTGTACTGGTGTGTGTGTGTTTGGGTGTCGGTGTGGCAGAGCCTGTCCTGTTATGTATTTGATTATCTGTTTTTTGGCACTTTACTTTCTGTAGGAATAAATTGAACTATAGTCACTTTAAAGGACAAAACTTTCTAGGCCCATAAATCAGTGAGCAGAAAAGTGAAGGTTTCGTGTTATTTAATCTGTTTCAAGCTGTATATTTTATTTATTAGTCGTGTTAAATGTGTGGCTTCAGGCGTCCCGTGTATGATGACTTTTTTTAGTGACTGACGTACTCCCAATCCCATCACATTACATCAACGTGTTAGAAAATCAGGAAAAGATGGGCATGGATGGTGTTCTGATTCAGTGGCGCAGTGGGCCACTTGACTAGATTTGCCCCCCTGGTGCAAGTTTAGTCAAGTGGCCCAATGCGCCATCGAATCAGCCCACCATTCATGCCCATCTTTTCCTCCCCTGGTGTTCATGGTCCATTTTTTTTAAACTCCACCACCGAGCCTTTTGCATCGGTTTTTGACTTTATTTAAATTTATGATGAAGATAGTATTGCTTAATGGTTTCTTAGTAGGCACGTATACACTAATATTCTATAGAACACATCATTTGGTTAAAACACCAAGATTTCTGTTTACTTACCTAATTGTATGATACTTTCACTGTCTAGTATCTCCTCTATAAAGAGATACTTCAGGTTAGGCAGATTCTGTAGTTGTTCTATAAACAGGTTTGCGGCATGTTCCATTCCTTTACCCTTTGGCAACGCCAGGTATTTTAGG
Organism: Spea multiplicata; assembly: GCA_009364415.1. Lineage (NCBI taxonomy): Eukaryota > Metazoa > Chordata > Amphibia > Anura > Pelobatidae > Spea > Spea multiplicata. The sequence goes on along the minus strand of VKOC01001484.1, from coordinate 51,350 downwards.
TGAACAAGAGATCCCAGTGCAACAACTACCAAGAAACACGTGGTGTGATGTTTAGGAGACGGAGCACATAATACATTTAGGAAACACTTTTGAAATATTTCTAACAATAATGTATTCATTAATATTTAAGCAGGAAGTAACCTGAAGAAATGGAAAGATGTTGGCAGAGGCAGAAAGGCAAATTCTTCCAATCCTAATGTAGAATAATTAATTCTAGGTCATAGATAAAGGAGGGCTGGCAATAAAGAGGATGTATATAAAACAAATAAAGGATTCAGTCATCAGGTAAATCTGCCCAAAGCGGCATCAGGTAGTGGCCTAAAATAATTTCATCTGAGCGGAGACAGCAGTTGCCCCAGCTCCCCTTGCCAGCCCTCCTATTGTCATAGGACAGTGGCAAAAAGGGTATGTACTGTTCTAACACCCTAGTTACTATAATAGGCATGCAATCTCTCTGTCACATTCTTTTACAGTTATTTCTAATAATAAAAAAAAGGCTGTAAAACATACCCATTTTTTCAGAAACATCCCTTGCTGTAATTATTTGGTTTTTCAAATTCAGTGCGACAAGAGATCTCAAATTCTTGATTGCTTCAGCTGCCGGAATGAGAATAAGGGAACAATAACTATGTTGTACTTGGTCTGTATTCACAAAATAGTGTGTTTGCAAGAAAGGCTGGGCTGGCACTACACAATACATTATTATTATTGATTGTTCTATATAGCGCAATCGTATTCTGTAGCGCTGTACAGTGGGTAGACAGGATATCATAAATAGTATATAGCATAACAAATACACACATGGGCAGTATGTATTTTTCTTCCTCTTATGATTGTGGTATAATACTCACATTGTCAGGAAGCTTCAGAATGCACGAGAATACATCAGATATGTGTTTATGGGGTGTGTGAGTAGTGTGTTTCTTTATAAGTGTCTTTAAGGGTATGATGGACTGAATCTGGGGTGGTGGATGGGGGATGTTGTCAGAGACTGTTGCCTGATGAACATACCTAGGAACTTTCTAAATGAGCTCACCCTGATAGGCTGAAAATATAGCTCTTTAATAGCCCACTGTGAAGATTCTATGTGTAGACATTCACGCTCAAATACACTTGTACTTAGGCATTCATGCTCACATACATACAAACATGCACACCCCCTTCCTACCGCTTACACCTCATTATTTCTCCTGCAGCTTAAGTCCGGTGCTCGCAGCTGCGGTTTCACCGCAAGGTCACGTAATGTAACGTGAGACTGCTGCGATCCTGTCTCCCCATGCCGGTTTGAAATTGTTTAGATCAGGCCGGACTGGGTCAGAAGGGCCCTTTCTGAACAATTTTGAACCAGAACAAGGAGACAGAAAGTGGTCGCAGGGGTTGTCAGGCCCCCTAGAGAGACAGACAGGCAGCCAGCAAGTGCAAGTATGGAGAAGTGCAAGTGAAAATCTAGGGGGGGGCAAGCTCCACTATGCAGACATCCATGATCCAGAATCATATGCTTCAAAGAATTGCATAGAAAAACAATCATGTTGGATCACTGTAGTTAATAATAATGATGCAATCAGACAGGCTCCAAGAAATAATCAGTGAGTCAGTGAGAAAGGCAGTTAGTTGAATGTGGAGGGGGCTCAGAACATAAAAGGCAATAGTAATGTACAAGGCAAATCATCTAGAGACAGTATGTGTTTATCAGGTGGCCTATATACTGTATGTCTGCAGTGAGCAGCTACATACGCATACATGATAACCTGGGAATTTATGTCATTTTAGAGTATTCAGACATGGTTACAGCAGATTTGTTAATGTATTATGATTACATTTGTTTTAGCTGCTTTATAAGTATGCTATAATATTTATGTAAATTAATTAAAAAAAAATATATACGTTTGGGAGCATAAGTTTCCTGACAACACCAACACTATTACCTAAAAAAGCTATTTCTGTGTCTTGAAGACATGGCCCAGGGAGATGCAACTCTTTCAGCTTCGTATAAGTTGCGAGGGATGCCATGAGGCCTTCAAAGTCTGTAAAACGCTTCAAACTTAAAAAGAGTGTCTCCAGGTTTCGAAAATGTTTAAGGAATTCAGCTTTAAAAAAAGACAAAAAGAATACATATAATTTTAAACAATGACAAGGAAATAATCTACCATTAAAATTATAGACTGATCATGTCTTTGTCAGTGGGCAAACGTATAAAATCAGCAGGGGATCAAATCATTTTCCCCTCACTGTAGATATTGTAGTGTTTACAATGACGTCAGAGGGAAATTTGTTCACATTGCCATGGATCCCTAACTATAATCTTGAGATACACAATAAGATTTATGTATGTCATATTCATTGCTGCTCACCAAACTTTGATGATACTTTTGTAAAATCTTGCTCAATAAGCATAAGGATTTTCATCTTCTCAAGCTGTCCAAACTGATCCGGTATTAGTTCTACTAGATTTGGGAACTTGTGAAAATGAATGACCAGTTCAGTCAAATGTGTAAAGTTATGCACTCCAGAAATCAAGATATCTAAAATAAAAAAGGTGGATTCTGTTAATGAAATAATCCTATACGTTTAAACAAGAATAAGCCTTTTCTCTATAACTTGTTATAATCTTTTATTATATAGTATTATCATGTTTCAAATATACCGTATTGGCCTGATTAGGCCAACAATCAGGGTTTAGCACAGGGATGTGCAATTCGTATCCCCGGCGCTCCGGGACATGCAGTTCTGGGCACCGGGCAGGTGGGTTTTTTTGTTCATTTAGCCCTGCTGCGGGCAAACAGCAGGGTTAGGATCCAGATCCCTTGCAGAGCTGGAGGGGACCTGGATCCTCCTGTCTGGCAGCCAGTGGAGGTCTGATGTTGCCGGCACTTCCGCTGGGGCTTCTATGGTGGAGCACTGGAAGGTTGTCTACGCGCATCGTACAGACATGGCTTTCCAGATTTCTGTTTGTATATAACATATGCTGACTAACTGCATAATAGATACTAACAATGTTAAAATTCCTGTTGATTTGATAAAATACTGTTTTACTATTCCACTAATGTGTATTTTTTTCTTTAAGGGTGTAGCCTATAATCAGGTGCGGCCTATAATCGGGCCAATACGGTAAGTGCCAGCAAATTCTGTACTAATGTTCCAATAAGTGTAAACACAAAGTAACATTAACACAACATACTGGTGCAGAAAGAGAATTCTATTCTTAGGGTCTTCTGCACACTCAGACTACAATTGTAACTAAGGTAAAAAAAGTAGATGTGTTGGAGATATATGAACTGGGGAAACACAATGGGGGGTAAGGGACCTTTTATATGCATTACATGAGGAACCTTTTCATTTCTCTAGCACAGAAAACTAAGGAAATTGACCCTAGATCTAGAAGTACATGCAGTAGTAAGGCTTATTTTTTATTTTAGTCTCTAAAATAGGTGGACATCCTTTTCCTATTCTTAGGATGTATGATCCAATTGATGGCTTGACAAGTGTGGAGGCACCACTAGGATTTTGCATGGCTTGAAAAAGCTTACACCATGTTTTGTATTAGATTAATATTGTACAGGGTTACCATACACCTTTATGGTAATACATAGGTGTTTGGAATCATTTTTTTGTTGTAGCAGAGTACCAGCACCAGCACCAACTTATTTCTCCAGTGCAGGAGAGCACTGGGTCTTTAAGTTTTGGTAAACAAAAAAAATCAAAGGTAGAATATGTGCATTTAACAGGGATCAAGTGCCTTCTCTTACTAATTGCAAACAACTATGATAGATTGTTAATGATTCCACCATCAACAACGCTAGAAGGCACCATACAGAATTAAGCAAATAATTATACAACAGAGCTAAAACACATGATATAAAAATGGCTGGAAATACCTGGTGGTTGAGCCTCCAGAGACCCTTTTATATGTAAGGATTCCAGAGCAGTCATCTTGAAAAGCTGTGTCTGTTCTTCTTCATTCAAATCTGTGTTATTTATATAACACCCACAGAAAGAATCCAAGTTGTCCTCTATGGCTGGCCAGTTGTTTTGGAAAAAAGTGCTACAGTTATTTAACTTAAGATGAATGTGATCAGAGATTGAGAAAAGAACCTTCAGTTTTTCGCAGTTGGACTGGGCAAAGTTTTTGATATTAATATCAGTTGCTTCTATTTGTAGAAGTGGTACCTTGTGTCCCTTCAAGGAAGTAAATGCCTGAACCATGGAATCGCTGATGGTAATTTCTTGAGGGAATAAGTCAAACACATCTTTAGTCTTGTTCATCTTTTCCTGATTTTCTTGCACAACATCATCAACAAGTCGAAACGCAGATGAATATTCACTTTCTACTGTAGGAATCCCAAAGGTTTTAGGTATACATGACATTTCAGAAAAATCTTTTCCTGTGCGAGAACTATTTGGAAAAATGTTACACCGAATACATCTCAGCAGAGATATGCTTTCTGGGTGTTTTTCTATAAAAAGAAAGAAGCTTTCACCAGAAGAAACAAAAGAACCCAAAGCCCCAGAGATTGGGCTCAGGGTGAAGGACATTGTTTTCCCTGTAAGAAACTCTGTGATTGTGGGTGCACAGTCAGCCAAGAACTGACTTTCACTACCTGCTTCAACAGCAAAGGTTAATAGGAGATCTATTATGTATGAATCATAATTTATATATAAAGTTTTATTCAATATATTGATTAATATTTGTTCTGGTAGCTCAAGTTCAGGATGAATCTGTAAGTGTTTCCTACTCTCTACATGGCAATCCAGAGCTTCCTGGCTGCTATACAAACTGAATAAGTGTGACAAGATTTTTGTAGCTGCTTTTGCTGAATACCCGATGGCGTACTTTACCAAATAGTGGTAACATCCAACAATTTTGAGAAATGTATTTACACGTTTAAGGTATTGAAATCCTCTGTCCGAGTCATCTTGTTCTTCAGATTCCAGTAATTCACCTAACCTTTTTCCACCAAGAAACTCTTGGAATGAGGGATGAAAGAACCGGTAGAGTGGTCTAAGTCTTTGAGCTGTGATTTTGCTCAGTAGGCCAAAGCTGACAACTTCATCAATATCTAAATCAAATTGGTCAAGGTCATCGTCTGTAAAATTAAAGCGGGCCTGAAAAATACCATCGAGAGCAAGATCTCCACATAGTTTCACTAAATCCTTTACTTTCTCACTATGGCTGGGACATTTTTTTATATGGTACATTAGATATGCCTTGAAAGCATGTGTATCACTGATTCCCCTCGCCCCAGGGTGTTGAACCCAATAGGAACATTGAGCCAGAATTATCAGAGGAGTTTGCAGGGTAGCTTGCAAACCTTTGTTTAATTCTAAAGTCATTATAAATTCTTTTAACCTTTCAACATCACGTGGAAATAGGTTCTTGATCAAGTAGAGAGAGCTGTACAAAGGGAATTCCTGAATGCTGAGAACTGCTCTGGAATGTTTCCGCAGCTTTCTACTTTTACCTGAAAGTACAGTGACCGCAACACTTGCTCTGTTTGCATGATTCTTTAGCATAAGCTCCTCTATGGCTTCAGCAACAGGGCCCATCACTCCATAGTCATCCACCAAGAACAGAATCTGGTTGCCCAAGTGTTTTATAATTTCTTCCAAACTTTCTTCAGTGAGAAAATTATTGCATCCAAGAAGCTGTTTGCATATAATGTCACTTAACGTTTGTTTGTTTTCAATAGAGGAAGCAGAGATATAAAAGACGAGGGCAAACCTGCTTAGTATGGGGCAGGTCCCTGAGGCCCATAGAATGGCTATCTTCCGAAGAAGAGCTGTTTTCCCACTGCCAGCTTCGCCTTCGATCATGGTGATGTCACTCAAGCGGGAAAGAATATCAGGCAGTGTGAGCTGCTCAGTGGGTAGATTTTTAGTGTCCTTCAGAACAACAGATATATCGGCAAACTGAGAATTTAGATCAATATGCATTTCAACAGAATCCCCAAAGGGGTATGCCTTCTGAAAAACCGGGTCACTGTAAAGTTTAACTAGCTGATGGTTCAGAGCTTTGACATCTTCAAGATGGGGAAGCATCTTTTTTGTTACTGTAAAAACATTATAACGTGCATTGTGTCATTGTCATGTGAAATGAAATGACATTGTAAAGCTTTTCTATACAAGAGGAGAGTGTGTGTGAAATAGGTTTAAAGCAAAAGAGAGCATTATAGCTATATTCATTTTATTAAAGCTTTAGTTCTTGCTTTTTTACCCTCTACCTAGCCCTCCCTTAAAAAAAAACAATTAAAAACAGCAAGAAGCAGTTACACAATTTAATGGGGAAAAATAATCCTTTAGATAATTAATAGAACAGGAAATTATTCCTTATTTTAAAAACTAAAATATTAAAATGGTTTTATTTAGTGTTCATGATATTTACACTTAACTAGTAATTATGGGGTAAACATAAAATAAGCTTTGCACAATTACTAGATGACATAGATATAGATAGATTAAATATTCAAATAAATACTCTAGGGTAGTCTCACTATATTGGAGTCCTAAAAAGCATACATATTTTATGTTACATGCAGAATTAATCTCCCTGGGCCAATCCAGTTTTACGTTCTTGTAGAGGAAACTTGTTCGGGTTGGCCCCTCATAATGCATAGTGATATCAGGGGGTTGAAATGTTTAATTCTCTTGCAAAGCCTGATTAGTGATTACCAGAGACTGAACATCTAGTAAGTGTCAGGGGATTCATGGAAACCTCCATAGCTCTTTAAAAATATCCACTCATTGGACGTAGAATGGGAGAGACACGTTCATCATAAAGTTATATCACTGTGATTAATTCAAAAACATTATGATTTGTAAGAATAGTGCTTCTAAGTTACTATGGATACTTATTTTTTCATTATTTTGTATTATAGAAATCCCTCTGAAAATGTTGACAAGTTGTTTCAAGTTGTATTGCCACTTACCCCCTGTCTGTTGAAACCCTTTGTTGTTTATGAATGATGTACCCTGAGACAAACCACACAAACAAATAAGCATGTTGTAAAATAGGCAAAACCAATATTCTATCACATAAAATTCTGGTGCTATTAATTATTGCAGGACCACATCTTTATATTTATATAAAGATATATATATATTTTCTCTGTGATGCTCAATTCTTTCAGACTACCCCAAAATGTATAATTGAAAAAGAGATATTATATCATCAAGATCTTATTTATTACAAAATGTCTATATGCTTTGTGTAGAGCAATAGATAAAGCAGAAAAATTATCTTCCAAGTATGTAAAAATATATCATGACATAAAATATAGCTCATTATTGATCCATTATCAGGTATAAATCACTGGCTTATGGATCCAACACATACAATAATGAAACAGGTTAATACTGAATAAAGATCTCAAATATATCAGAATGATATTACCGTATCTAAACAGCATGTGTTAATATCAAACTAGTTACTCAGCAAACACAAATGCATGAAATAGCTGCCATTTGTGTATCTCCCAGCCAGTGATATTTATTAGTCTAATCTTTGATGTCTTGACAGCTATTTGAATGGCAGAGGACAGGGTGGATCAGATCGATCTCACCAAGCATTACGACTCTCCCTGGTACAATGGCAAAATCAATGACTAGAATCTGTGTGCCAGCTATGAAGAAGGTGGAATTTATAGCTGCTAAGTAATGAAACAAATCGATATCTCGGCACGATTTATAAACTTGCATCCGTATGTGTCTTTTGTGGACATCTTAAAGGGGTTTAATCAATAAAGAGGGCACTTTTAACCCTACTGACTTTACATTATAAAGGGTCAAGCCTGATGAGCTCCAACTCCAAGAATACCTTGGATGGCCCTGTAGAAAGCATATAACATCAGTAAAGAGATTTCTTCACAGTCGCCGTATTACTGGTTGAATAAGACATTATGCATGCCCAAGGATGACCCTTTATGATGCAGAGCAAGTAGAGGGAGCAGAGACCACAGCTCTCAAGAAAACTCCTACATGAGTTTATAAATCACAGAGCTTTTGCAGGTGGGAGCACAGCGGATCGCTAGCAGTTTGTTTATAAACCAAGTCAAAGCACTATTATTAACTTTCCTCTTTTATTTTACCCCTGTAGGGTGACACCGGAGGATCTGTACAGCTCCATGTATTATGTGATTGGAGTGACAAGCTGGGGTCAGGGCTATGCCAAGTCAGGAGTCTACTCCAACACTCAATACTTTCTCGAGTGGATCCTCCATAATATTGGATCCCCGTCTCCTAAGCAGAAAAGCAGCAGCCACCTCAAACCTTGTCAGTGTTATGAAACCTACACCACTTCAAGCTATAATTGCTTTTTCCTTCGCTGTGCTATAAAGCAACATGGCCTGCATCTAAGATACATTTGCATACACGTCTGTCAGAGGAGAAAATGACTACGTCGCCACCTTATTCCATCAAAAAACTGAAGCCGGAGACTCGGCCTCTACCGTGTTTGCTAATATGTGCAAGATAAACTTACCGTTGAATTGAAAATAATACTTACTGTGACACCTGCAAATCCTGAGTAACTCTGAATGTAAAGATTAATTTCCCTCTGAGATTTTATACTTCGAAGGAATTCACACCTAAAACAAGATCAAATTGTGGGAAGTAAAATAGCATATGCATTACACTAAAAGAGCAGACAGTTCTGTGTTTCTGTGTGATGTATGGAGGCATCACAAATGTAGATTTTTTTAAAAGGTTTCTGAATCATGACTAACGCTTGTCTCTCAGTAAGCAACTCTCTGAGATTTCCTCCCAAATAAGATTCTTAGAACATCAATATATATTGTGATTTACCCAGAGAACCACTTTGCATGCTCTTTCCAGGGGTCATCATTTTCTAACCAGTTTCCTAGACACCCAGCACATGAGAAGCATTGCACATTGTCTCTTGTTCCTGCATTTGTAAAATATAACATTGTAGAATTGTTAACATCATACAAGGGCTCACATTTGTTAAATTACATTGACAAGTGACATTTTGTTAAATTTGTATTTTTTAAATTACAATCCATAAACTGAAAGTGTTATATTTAATTACAGTGGTTTTCCTTTAGACAGTGTCTTAATTATTTGTCATTACTGCCAACTGCGTAACCTGGAACCTGTCCAAGTGGATGTGCTTGCAAAGAGCTATATATAACTCCCTGACACTGCAGTTCCAATGTAACAATGTTACCTGTGAAGAAGAAACCTGCTTGTGCTAGAACAGCTGGAGCTATCAAAGAGTATGCAGGCCAGTTTGTATATGTTTGTAGCCTTTTCTCTTCACTTTCCATTGTCACATGTTCATTTGTTGAAATAACATTGGAAGGCTGAAGACGCAAATCATATTTGGAGATATTCCCAGCATCTTTGCCCTGAATGAACGCACAATTAGGGCTGAATTTGTGATGATTCTCCATTGGGGAGAAGCTTGCTGAATGTTTGCACAGGACTAAACCACAGGAGAAGCATTGGGAACTGTTACTTAGCCCAGTGCAGTAGAATCCAGCAGCAGCAAGTTCTGTTGGTGACCAAGTAGACATGGGTTCAAGATCCAAATGTGTCTTAAGCCTTTTAAGTTCACTTCTCATTGAATAAATCGGCCCCCTAGGCATCTGTTCACGTATTTTTCGGTGAATTTCTTCATTTTGAAGGATAAGTTTGCTAATATCGATATTCTTCCAAGCAGCTGGAAAAACTGGCTTGAAAGACGAGTCAAACTCCGATATCTTTGTTAAATCCACATCTCCTCCGGAAGCGGATTGATTTTCCATTTTAACAGAGCTCTAAATAAAAGCATTAAACAAATACTGTATCAAAATAAGAATATATCCATTGAATGCCTATGTTACATTCAAATGTACAACGTTGCTACCCCAAGCCTCAAGTATTAAACCAGTATCACAACCTCATGCTGACAAGCAGTAGTGTACCTAGCGGGGGCCGGCGGTCCGCCCCGGGTGCCGCTCGTCAGGGGGGTGCCACGGGCTAGGGTGACCACATGCCCCGGATCCCCAGCAGCCTCGTCACTTTTTTTTTTTTTTTTACCCGGAGGAGAGAGAGGGGCGCCTAGCAACCGCTCGGCGTCCCTCAGTCTCCTTCGTGAGGCCTCTAACTCCATCGCGGTGCCAGCATGTCATGCTGAGCGCCGGAATATGATGTTATATTTCGGCACGCAGCATGACATGCCGGCACCGCGACGGAGTTAGAGGTGCCGGCATAGCAGGAAGCAGCGGCAGAGCAGGAAGCAGCAGTAGAGCAGGAAGCAGAGGCAGAGGAGGAAGACGGAGGCGTCGTGCTCCCACCGGAGGACTTCTGGATGGTAAGTCCAAAACCTTTAACTACAAAGGGGGAGAGGGTAGATAGTGAGAAGGGAGGGAGGGAGGGATGGATGGAGACACTCCTCCTCAATGTCTTTGCTGCTACAACCAACAGGTCATATTAGCTATCCATTCAATTTTCCTATATTGATTGTTTCTATTATTGATTTTCGTTATTATCTTTATTTTGTTGATATTATTATTGCAATTACATCACCTCTATTTGTTCCATATTCTTCCTTATCGCTGCTCCCTGCAGAGACTCTGCTTTTAGGGACCTCTTTTTAGGCCTTAAACCCTCTTCTGGTGCGTCTCCCACTTTATTTTCCCTTTTATTTTTTCTCTCTCTAACAGGTTTTCCCTTACCTGTCTGTAGCAATGAGCTGCTTTCCTTGCTCTCTGCGTTCTGCCCTCCTCCCTCATAGTGCCAGCTCAGTTCCACATTAGGTTCCTTCTCTCTCTTAAGCAATTGTGTTTTTACTTTCACTTTTGTTTTCTATTGCTGTTCAGTTTTTGGCTTTTTTGCAGTCGTTTAAGGATGTTTTCCCCTTGTTTCTTACAGTTTCCAGGTCGTCTCTCTAGGCCTAATTCTTGTTTTAAGGAATCTTGCCTCTTTTTTCATTTTTTTTAGATTATTTATTTATTTAAATGATATATTACATTTCCCTGACATATGTGGTGCTTGCTGGCACATTTTCTCACCTGGTCCCCTGTTTTAATACTAAAAAGGATATATTGCTATACAGTGTGATTCAGGGAGGCCTACCAGATGTGGGTCTCCCTTAAGATTGGTCCCTGTCCCCATCTGTGTGTTTCTGCTTTTCGTCTGGTATCTTTTCCTACCATAGCTAGATGGGTGAGCTGGCTTTTGGATCTGGCCGCGATTGACCCCAGTTTCAGGGATCGTTTGTTCAAGGGGGCGGCGGCCTGTGGTGCTGTGTCTCCAGGCACCTCCCTGTTGGGCGTCCTGCACTCCGCGGACAGGTCCAGGACTTCTACTTTCCATACCTTTTATTTTTGCCCTGCTCCCCATGCTACCTATGCTTGGCTTAGTTTTAAAAATGCAAATTATGAAACCTCCTGTCTTGCTATAAAATTAGAGATTATAATAGCCTTGGTGCATATATAATCTAAATTTTAATAAAGACAGGAGGCAAATAATTTCCCACCCTTCCCTTCCCGTTTCGCTTACTCTGTAGCGTGGGGATTGTGGTGTGTTTTTATGCCTTGTTATTACTGTCTACGTTATTGACCTTGCTATAGGATCACTGTTACTGTTCCCTTTTTCTTTCAGTTTAATCGTGCCCTTTCTGTGGCTCAGAGGTGGACGTCATTGGTTCCACATGCCGGAAATAGCCGTTTCGTTTGGTTCCTGTTACTATAACCTCCTGTTCATATTTGTTCTTCACGTTGGCTCTGCATCAAAGATGAAGAGGAGTGGCTGTCTTCAGGCTTTATCGTCCCTGTTTTATGTTGATTGGTTATATATTTTGATTTTCATGTTTGCTGCTATTGGTGGTAGAGTAAAGATGTTATGCAAATTATTTGCCTCCTGTCTTTATTAAAATTTAGATTATATATGCACCAAGGCTATTATAATCTCTAATTTTATACTCACAGTTAGAGCAGTGTGGACACTATAAGGAAAGAGGGGAGGCCAATCATCAGAGTGACTGCAGGGAGTGACTGGGAAGTAGTGTAACTGCTGTAAGTGACACTGAATGAACCGGATTATAAAACAAAGAGCATTTGCTCTGAAAACCCCCCCAAATTTTTTCGATAAAAATCGATTCAACTAATCGATAATGAAATTCGTTGGCAGCGATTTTCATTATCGATTATTATCAATTAGTTTTTGCAGGCCTAACTCAGTTGGTAATATATATTATATATATATATATATATATATATCACCAACAATATTGATATAAACCAAACCTGACAAATAAACCAATATAATTTTAGATACAGCAACCCCAATATCTTAATCACTATGCTATTATTTCATAATATACATAAAAAAGTTGATTAACTTCAGACTATATCATTTATATATCATCTTTATATACAATTATACTCATATATAGTATATATATATATATATATATATACAAAAGGTGATCATTGTGGTGACCTTATTTGCATTTGCCTACCCAGAATTCCTTATGGGGAAAAAGCACTCCTTCTAGCTTGTCTGGTAGATGTGGATGAGCGTTTAATAATACTTCTACTAGCCCTTAATTTAGGTGAAAGGGTTTTCCATCACCTTTACCCGCCATAACTTTTGTTATTGGTATATATAAAGATAAGGTACATGGTGTTATCTGTGATCTTACATCCCTTGACATTTTAAATGTCTTCATAAAGGATTTCATTGTTCCTCCAGGCACAAGTGGATCATTAACAATGTTGTCTATGTGTACCTTAGGTTGGGCAAGAAATCGCTTGACCTTTGAATGTCTGAATGGTAAGAATGAAATATGGTATTTAAACAATGTTTTTACTTCTCATTATAACAAGTGAATTTGGACCACATTTTACAACACAATTCTAACACCTCCCTAAAGACAAATTCTGTTTTACTTGGGAATAAGTAAGACGAGCAAATATAGTATAAATACAAAATTCTTAGACCCTGTTCTAAGTAACTTCTGCTTACTTGTTCAAGTTATAAGACAATGGAAAAACTACACTACACGCACACACACTGCAACACTTTTTCTAAGAAGCTGCATATAGTTTTTTTTTTTTTTTACTTTACAAATTAAAGTAATCAGTAGTTCACGAACTTTTGTTGTTTTGTTTTTTGTTATACTTCCTCTTTCTTATATGGCAGTAAAAATGTAATGATTGACAAACAGCATTCTTATCACATGAACAAACACTGGAATTTCCGTGGAAGGGCGTGTTTTTTACAAGAAGGTGAAAAATTAATAATGATAACCATACAATTTCATAGGACGGAGCTTGGTAGGTAACCAGTACTGTGCAAAAGTATTGAATCAGAACTGTGCGATTGTGGCCCTGAATCCCTCTGTCCTGCCAAACTCCCAAAAAGCAGTACAGCTTGTCGGGACAGCAGGATAGAGTAGACAAATTGGGACAGTTGGGAGGCATGCAATATCAAGAAAAATCTGGCTACTAATAGAGTACAAAAATTGTACATTCATTGACAGCAGAAAAGAACCACTTTTTGAATATTCCTTAAGACAGACCTTAATCAGTCCCTGGTCTTGTCTCAGATAAAGCAGTCACATGCCTATCCCATGAATGTTTAAAGTCCATTATCGTATTAGCCTCTACCTCTTCTAATGAAAGGCTGTTCTATTTATTTACCACCCTCTCAGGAAAGTAAAACTTTCTTACATTACATCTACTGTAAACCTCTGACTCCCTAGTTTTACATTATGACTTCTTGTTCTCTTCCTCTGAAATAAATTCCCTTCCTTTACTTTGTTAAATCCCTTTAAATGATTCTAGTATATCTCCCCTCTCTTCTTTTCTCCAAGCTATACGATTCCTTAGTCTTTTCTGATATTTTTTCAACTTCCTGATACTGTGCATATCATATACTGATAGTCAAAATATGCTAATATGCCTAACAAACACAAAGATATAAGTTAATTATACAATTAAGGCTATGAAATTAGTGATATTAAATACCGACTGTCAAATCATTTGCGATGAAAGTCCAATGTTCTCACTTCAAGCGCCTGGCTGAGTGTTTTGATTGTGAGAACTGTTTCAAGGAAGCAGAAGGCGTCCTCCACAGGCACAGATAAATGAGAATAGTTAGAAAGAAGTCTCTCTACCCTGATTGTGTAACATTGTGGTTAACAGGGAGGTTCAACATCAGCATGTTGTTCAAGTGAGGAGTGTTCACTGGGAGCTGCAGGACGTGTAGGGTATTTTTTTTATTATTTACTTTTCACGCGACTGGTGTTTTCTTTATCTTTTATAGTCACCGTACTTCAGGTGTAAGACCATCTGCATGGTACCTCTAATTAAACCCCATTCTTATTAACATCTTATCCTTAAGACTTGCTGCATTAAGTACTATATGAACTCTCATTGTCATATTATTGAAATGTTGCAAACCTTTAACATGCTAGTGTTAAAATGTTGTAATTAACAGCATGAACCGTGTTTCACAGAAATTTGAATCAGTTTTCCCCTATCTTTGTTAGCCCTTTGCATTATGGTAACCAGATGATCTGCATGAATAAAATCACAGTCTGTCCTGATGGTTCAGCACAAGATGTTGGCAACTATTTTTGCTACTTATATAATTGCATTAAAATGTCATTAGATGTTGTTTAAGTAATCCAGTTATCTAATCCTACGCCATTCTCTGATTGCTTAACCAGCTGGACATCTACCTATTAGATTTTGTCAAAGTTCTCAACTAATTGACTGAATCTCCTACATGTGAATTATCATATATACAACATTATACAGTTCTTGCCAAGCAGTGTCATGGCCATTATTATCTTTATTTTATTGTGAACTGTGACTTGCTTGGCACAGCATATGTGGTCTTTAACTCATGTTTTCTATTCCTTGACAACAGGACGGAATGGTAGGATCCACTGCCACATTAACATAAAGCTCTTGGCCTGTGGGTGCTTTTGTTTCATTGCATCAAACATGTCAAGGTCTTTTTCATCCAGAAGCCATCCATGCATGCTTAGTTTGTTCAGACTATGAAGCCTGGAAACACACTGAACTAAAGCAATGAAGGTTGTGGGGTCTGTTTTAAACTGATGAGTATATATTCGGATAATGGAAAGCTCATTTAGATATGGCATGTTGTCTAATTTTAGGAAGAATTCTCTCCATCCAGATTGTGTAATGCCATGGTTAACAGAGAGGTTTAGGTTCCGAAGATTTCTTAAATTGCCTTCTTTTGCTTCTTTAGCTGAAAAGGAAATATTAATTATTCATTAATAATGTTAACTAATGAACGTTTAAACATGTTATTTGCAATATTATTGTGATCATTTTGAGAATTTTCTCAGCCAAGAGCAAAACTCTGCAATTGGTAACAATTCCCAAAACAATAAGACATTGTCATTGTGGACCTCTCATTCTATATGAATGGGCTGTGAGCCACGTTCTGTAACAATAATATTTAACTAGCATTAAGATAAAAACCCAGCAAAGGGATGAAAAAGACTATCTAAGCAAAAGCATGCTAAATATATTTCTGTTCAGAGAGAAATCATCTCTTGATGATTTTGGAGCATTGCTGTGAAATTGGTTCAGTGGAATGCAAATTATTGCCATGTAGACTGTGACTGTATTGTAACTAGGTAAAGAGAGTTAGAATCTTTGTGATGAGCAAAAGTATTGGAACTGCTATAATTATTTGTGGTAACTGATGCATTGTTTGTCCAGCTGGTTACACATGTCCTAGAGTTGGGTGTATGAGTCTAAATCAGCATCGTACACTCACTACACACAGTCAGAGGCCCATCTTACCCAACTCCAATAGGCTGCTGTCATCTAAAACATCATTTGTGAGAAAAAGATCCCTGAGGTTCCTTAAGTGTTGAAATTGCTTTATAATGGATGGTGCAACTTCCCTAACTGCTGGTCCACTGGGTAGCTTCAGTTCCTCCAGGTGCACAAGAGATGGTAGTGTGTGGACTAGACACAAATAATTAGAAAGTGATAAAACAAAGATAAATAGCCATGATCTTTAAAATACGGAAAAAAAGTGCTCATCCCTTAACGACTGTAGAAGCTGTCTATTTAAGAATAGAGCATTTCAAGTTCTTGACATGACTATAATTATATATATATATATATATATATATATATATTATACAGTATATATCTCAGCACAGCCTCCATAGACTTCATTGAAATGGGCTGTGCAATTTTAAAATATGTCATATCCCAAAGTCTTTTTCTTAAAGGCTGGGAGCACCAGAGACGTAGACCATAGATGTGGGCAGTATTGGGGGTATAGCTTTGGGGCGTAGAGTGGCCCCAAAGCTACACTACTGCCCAGCACATTCACAAATTCATCTACAGAAACAAAAATGTGTTCCATTATTGGTGTCAACCATTAGCTCATGCACAATTAAATGTGCACATAAACCAAAAAGTCTTGGGGCCCATTGACTTAAACTCAGGGACCATTCAGAAAAGACAACAGCTGAAAAACTCATACCCAGGGCCTTTAACGGTTCAACATCCACACAATGGCTCCCTTCAATTTCCAAAACTTTAAGATTTGTAAGTGATGGCATGGCAGAGGCTGAAAAAAAAATGTAATAATTTTAAGTTTAATGCAATGTATACCATTGCAAGACTTTGCTGTAAATTTAGAATTATACATTTTGTCATCTAAAACAAAGCAAAAATAACTGTTACCAGCAAGTATATATATATATATATATACACACACATTTATCGCTGCAACCCCAGTACTTACGCTAGTGATACAAAATATACGTATTTACAGAAGTCTATTAATCTATGCACTCATTTCAGCCCCCCAAAAGCTAACAGTTTCAAAGTCATGCCGTTCTTGGCTTCCAGTAGGCAACTGACTAGCCATATTTACAAGCAATAGTAAATCTGTTGAGGCAGTCCTGACAAACAGCTTTATTTCTAATCCAGTGCCACGATTCTCTGGACTATTGGACAGCTGGTTGTGAAAGTTTCCATATCATGTGTTAATGAGTCTGAGAGAGAGCTGTCATTAGGTACAGCATGTCATGAACTTGGAGCCCAAATGAGTAATCGTACCTTACAAGAAGGCTTGCGGTTAAATGGATTGCCAAGTTAAAAGTGTTTGTTTCTCTAATACAGGGTATGTTTGTGACAATATGAAATAATAAGAGTCAGTATGAGCATCTTACCCAAATGCACAATTTCTTTGTTCGTTATAAATAATCCACAAAGGCTGAGTTCTTGGATTTTCCCATTTTGACACACTGCAGCCATTACTTTACCAAATTCAGGACACCAGTCACAGCTCAGACGAAAAGATGTCAGGTTACGCAAGTTTTCAATGAATTTTACTGAAAGATAGACACACATAATAAGCAATACCTTTCTTTAATGACCACGTCTGTGACAAGGTTTGTGAAGGCAATTGGTGCCTATGGGGTATTTACTGAAGTATCTATCACATAAAGCTGTCACCCTGGCAGTTGATATTTTACTGTGTGCTGTGCACCGAAAGCTGTAACAACAATCATAGCAGACATGGAAGGTCTTAGAAGCTTTAAAAGGTGGGTTAGGACACTGTGATTAGCCAGGAGGCATTATCTGAGAAAATTTAATGATCAAACCATCAAATAATTAACCAGATCAAATGCCCACTAGAAGATAAGATGTTATTATCTTTTGTTTTTATAGCACCAATATATTCCTTAGCGCTGTAGAATGGGGGTGCAAAACATAACACATCAGCATTTATTCCAAAAGCTATGTAGAAAGTGGTGGAAAATTGGATTGACCACCAGTCTCAGCCAAAAATGTATAATCACACAACTAAATCCACTAAGGTCTCAACAGAATTAACTGTACCACAAAGTACCACAATTCTCTGTCTCTCCATTAGAATCACAGGTCAGCATACCAATTAAACTGCTCAGTGTGAACAGAGCTTGATTCTCAATTACTTAAAAATATCCCTTTCCCAGACTTAAAATAAAATAAAATACCAATTGTTTAAACAAAAGCAACCTGACGCGCGTAATTCAGCTTCATCAGGGGTATAATAAAAACTTTACTTCTGTACAGAATTCTAGTTTAGTAAATGAAATAGATTCAGCATCTGCTATGAAATAAAGATGCACTTGCCTAGTCGGGATGAATGGGTACTCAGATTCATATTATTGAAAACGATTCTTTCAATATTTTGCAGGTTTTCATCTGGAAAAAGGGACATCACTTCACAATCAGGAGACGAGATGTTCAGAATCAGTTCCTTCAACTGCACAAATCTATGCAGATGTAAAATGATATGTTCTAGGCAAAAAAAAAAAGTAGATTAGCGAGAATATATTTTACGGAGCATTGCATATGTAAGCCTTTTCGTAAAACACAAGACGACTCCAGCCACCACAATAAATATAAATAAATACAGATAAAGATGTCCACCTTCAGTCCCATAGGTAGAAATAGGATATAAGTAAGGTCATGTCATGGCCAAAAGAGGAGACGAAGTCTAATAGAAAAGGAATCCGCCACCCTCATTTCTGAATATACCTCATAATTCCAAAGCAATGTGCTGGACAAATGGCTTGGGGCACTGGGAGTTAGGCACGCTACTGTTATTGGTGCTACCAGATAAAAGTGATTAGGTATTTATTACACAAAAATGGGTGTTTATTGGCTAATTTCTTTGAACCCCTTTCTCTTTAGGGACACTAATCACAATACACTGTACTCAACATTACTTATCAGGGCTAGACTTTGGGATGACTAAAGCCAGCAGCCCTAAATTCATACCTGCTAACATTTTTAGGTCCTGTTCCACAAAATTCGGGTCTGTCCCGGGATAAAAATACTGACTATGCACAATGCATTACACTGTCTACTCAGCATTGCGTTTAAGTGCACAGCCCATATGCTGATAAATGAGATCCGGAACCCCGGGATATAAGGGGTGGGGCCTAAAGTGGGTGGAGTCATGCAGCACCACATACCTCAACCTACTTTAGGCTCTGCACAATTTATGTCCTGGGAGACCTGGAGCTAAAGTTGGCAAGTATGCAAATGGCATACATGCATCCGCCACCTGGACGCGCATGACTGCACATTACAATTTTTATACTCTCACGGTGAGCGCACACACACCGCAGGGGCCAATCTGCCTGCTGGAGAGGCAGGCTTTATCCCAGATGGCCAGCCTGGACCTGTTTTTTTGTACAGTTTATTCATAAATACATGATATTTTATACTAATTGTCGTAATAAAATTATGCTTCATTATTACCTGGTGGATGTGTGTTTGTTATTTCAAGACTCTGCAGTGAAGACATCTGTGTTATCAATTCTTGCTCATCTCTGCTTAATTCTACCTTTTGTATACTGCACTTTAGAAAACAACTCTTGTACTGCTTGATGCAAAAGCTCATCCACCCAACAATTCCAGGACAGTTCTTCAAAATCAGTTCAATATGATTAGAAAGAGGCAGAAACACCATTAGATTTCTAATGATCTTCTCCCAATCTGCCATGTGGTCAATGACTTCAACTTTTAGAACTGAAATTTTATAAGGCCTCAATTCAAAACCAAAACCGAACTTTGAAATGTCTACATGTTTTCTACCATAATAGTACTCGGTACCACTTGTACAGTGCCACTCCTGAAATGCATTAGAATAATCTTGGTCAACCACTGGAGTACCCCAGTGAGATGCAAACGTCTCAGAATTTATGAAATCCATCTTTAAAGTATGCTCATTTCTAGATACAGATAACGTCAAGCTGTTTATCAAGGAGAATGCTTCTGGATGTTCTTTCAAAAATCTGCACAAATTGATATTAGGAGATTGCAAATCTACAACAAGATCTTTTCCTCTAATGAACTTCAAGATAATAGGGGTGCATTCAGCCAATGACCCGGATTCTTGTGAGACTTCAATAGCAAAATCTAATAACATGTGGATCAGAAATGAGTGGTGGAAGCCACGTCTGTTGCTACTTAAAAGACTGAGCATTTCGCCTTTGCTCGCAAGGTCTGGGTGATGCTCTAAGTAAAGTTTTGAATCAGTTGGACAGTCATATGCATCGCTGTTGTTCAGCATGTCAAACAGGTGAGAAATGATGAGTGAAGTTGTTTTGGAAGAATGCATGCAGGAATACTTCAAGAAATAATGATAACATGTGGCGGCACTTATGAAGGTATTTATTTTCTGCAGGTATAGCTTTCCATGTTCTACCTGAACTTCATCAGCAGATTCCAGGAGCTCGCTGATCCTTTTCCCAGCAAGGAACTCCTGAAAGGATGGGTGGAAGAATCTGTATATTGGATGAAGTCTCTGCGAGGTGAACTTGCTTAAAAGTCCATATTTTAGAGCACAGTCACTATCGACACCTGCTGCCTGAACATCAGATTCTGTGAACTCAAACTTAGACT
Source organism: Spea multiplicata (assembly GCA_009364415.1). Classification (NCBI taxonomy): domain Eukaryota; kingdom Metazoa; phylum Chordata; class Amphibia; order Anura; family Pelobatidae; genus Spea; species Spea multiplicata. The sequence goes on along the minus strand of VKOC01001484.1, from coordinate 30,942 downwards.
GGAAGAGGCCCATGAGGGCAAGTTCTCCACACAATGAGACAGCAGCTTCTAGTTTTTTAGTTTCTTTGTGATATTTTAACTTGGTATGAGTCAGAAATGCTTTAGAAATTGTGGCATCGCCAGATATTTTCACATTTGGATTTTCCACCCAGAAAATACAAAGTGCAATTGCAAATAAAGGAGACTTTAATGCAGCCTGAAATGTACTGGACGATATCAGTTCTACTAAAAATACCTTAAGAAATTCCATATCATGGGAAAAGAGTTGTCTATAAATATATATCGAGCTGTACAATGGGAATTCTTGGATGCTCAGTACCATCCTTGCATATTTTCGAAGTCTTCTGCCATTACCAGTGCGCACACTGACTGCCAGACTTACTCTGTTTATATGGTTATTTTGCAGAAGTTCCTCTAAAGCTTCAGAAAGTCCAGAGTCCATTATCCCATAGTCATCAACCAGGAAAAGGACCTTGTTTCCTAAATGATTTATAATTTCCCCTACAGAATACTCCATGAGAGATGTTGTAGACCCAAATAATTGTTTGCAGATGGCATTGCTTAATGTCTGTCCTTTTTCAATGGAGGAAGCAGAGATATAAAAGACAAGGGCAAACCTGCTTAGTATGGGGCAGGTCCCTGAGGCCCAAAGAATGGCTATCTTCCGAAGAAGAGCTGTTTTTCCACTGCCAGCTTCACCTTCGATCATGGTGATGTCACTCAAGTGGGAAAGAATATCAGACAATGTGAGCTGCTCAACGGGCTGATTTTTGGTGTCCTTTAGAACAACAGATATATCGGCAAAGATGGATTTGAGATCTATGGAAAGGTGAGAGGAGTCAGGAAAGGGCAATAATTTACTGAAACTTGAGTTATTGTACAGTTCCACCAGCTGTAGTCTCAGGTTTGTTGCTTCTTGAAGACAAGATTTATAGAAAATAGTTTTACCTGCAAAAAAACAGATTTTTAGTACTGAAAAACAATATGTTGCTACTCTGTCTGGGTTTTCAGAATCTTCACATGAGCAGAAGTGTATATATCTGTTGAGGGGACTTTACCACTCTAATATCAATGTTTTTAGCAAGAGTACAGTGGGTGAGTGCAGCTATTGGGCTAGAAATTATATTTAATATTTTACCAAAAATGCTCAATAACACTTTTATCCAATGGAACTCCTATTTGTAAACGTTCCTTTGCTCTACATTCCCTCTCTCTATGTCGTGGTGCAGCAGTTAGTTTTCAGGGGTTGTGGTTAGAGTGCAGGGTTACATATATTTTCTGCTGTTCTTCTATGCATTATTGTGACTTTTAAGGCTGTAGAACAATGCAATATACTTTATACTAGACTTGGGTGCCGGCCAATTCTTCGTTGTGAGTAAGTCTATTGGTCCCCTGCAGGGGCCTCCTCTGGCATCAACCAATTGGTGTGCATATTAACTATTTAATTAATATTTATTAGTACTATTATCTTTTGTTTATATAGAACCAACAATTTTCATAGCACTTAATACAATACATATATTCAAGGGGTATGACAAGACTGGAATTGACAGACTAAGACAAACCGAAACATTAGGTGGAGAGAGCCCTGTTTTTAAGCTTACAATCTAGATTCAACAGGGCTGGTGGTAATCGCGCCTGTGTGTCTAGTGAAATTGGACCCAATTATTAATTACATTTGGTTAATTGGCTAATTTAGTGAGGGCAATTACCTTTTCACATGGGATCAGGTATGGTTGTATAGCTTTTTCCTACTATACATGAGATCATCACTTAAAAGCTGCATTTTGTATTTACTCAGATTATCTTTGTCTTAGATGGAAGTTAGTTTGATGATCTTAAACATTCAAGTGCAACAGAAATACAGAAAGTCAGGAAAGAGGCAAATACTTTTTCACAGATCTGAATGTTAGTCCAAAGTAGTTTTGTGCTTCCTTTTAGTGGACCAGAGTTCATAGAGTAAGAGTCACATAAGCCTTCAGCACATCAGTTGTCCTTTTTTCAGATGTAAAGGTCTTTTTAGGCTTAAGTGACTCTGCAACAAAAGGTTTCGTAAACGCCTTTGGAATATCTTCCTTCAGAATCAATACAGTGGTATCCATGTTAATGAGTGTATAAGATTATTATAAATCATTAAAATGTAGGTCATGATACACTTAATCATAAAAAAAAGAATGAGCTACTTACCATGTTTCGTATCATTAACATTTTCTCTATTTGTTTCTGAAACTCCAAACTGGTAGAAAAAAATAGGAAAGGATATTTTATGCAATTGTTACAATCATACCGTATTTGCCCAATTATAGGCTGCACTCCCCCCCACTTTAAGTCTTTAAAGTAGGGGAGCGGCCTATAATCGGGGTTTAGCACAGGGATGCACAATTCATATCGCTCGACGCCCGGGACCTGCAGTTCCGGGTAACGGGCAGGTGTTTATTTTTTCCTTTTCATTTAGCCCTGCTGTGGGCAAGCAGCAGGGTTAGAATCCAGATCCTCCACAGCGCTGCAGGGGACCCGGATCCTCCTCTTGAGCAGCCGGTGGACGTCTGTGCGATGCAGACAACCCCCAATGGACTTCTGCCGGGGCTTCTATGAAGGAGTGCCGGCGTTACATGACCTTCCGGTGCTCCACCATAGAAGCTCCAATGGAAGTACCGGCCAGCAGCAGCGGAGGTTGTCTGCACAGTGAACATCTGTGCGATGCACACAGACAACTTCTGCTGCTGCTGGCACTACCACGGGGGCTTCTATGACGGAGTGCCGGACCCTGCTGCCAATACATTTTTTATTGAAAAAATGAAACCATATGCAAGCACTTCCCTGGGGCCCGCTCCACGCTCCCTAGCATGCAATCACTCCCTCCACTCCCGCAACAGAAAATAGGTATAGATCAAATAAACACATAAAACAACACTTGCATGTATAGATCAACTGAATAAGACATAGAAACCTTATATTTGCAGGTATACATAAATAATGTATGAAAACATAGCATAGCAGATATGGAGGTATGGATCAACAGAATAACACACAATCCCAACTTTGCAGGTATAGATCAATTGGAATTCACATAAAGACTCAGTAGGTATAGAAACCCCTTAAATTGCAGGCATAAATCACAGGTTGCACACCCCAAAGCCACCCCCGGCATCCACACTGCCCACATAGGACCTGACCAGCACCCAAGTTACACACATAGGACTTACTACCCCCTTCCGCACTATCCCTCTCCCTCCGTTCTCACTATCTACCCCCTCCCTTCTCACTATCTACCCCCTATCTTCTGACTATCTACCCCCCCTCTTCCTCCTTCTCACTATCTACCCCCTCTCCCTCCTTTGTAGTTCACTGCGGTGGGAGTGCAAGGCCTCTCTCACTGCTCTGCCGTGGTGCGCGCTGCTTCACTGGTCATATTCCGGTGATCAGCATAAAATGCTGGCACTGTGACCAAGCTAGAGGCCTCGTGGAGGAGAGTGAGGGGCGCCCAGCGGTTGCTGAAAACTTCATGAGCAATCTCTCTCCGTCCCTCTCCTCCCAAGGTGTTTCAATTCCAGGACAATGCATTGTCCCAGATTGAGGCTGCCCGGGACCCGGTACTTAAAGTCCCATTGTGGGACTGTCCCAGGCATATCTATAAGTAAGGTGCATTATGAATTAAGGGGGGACCTTAAAATGGCTGACTAACTGTATTATACCAAAAATGTTAAGATATGTGTATTCCTGTTCATTTGATAAAATACTGTTATACAATTCTGCTGATGTGTATTTTTTTTTAAAGTAGCACCAAACTTTATGGGTGCGACCTATTATTTGTTTAGTACAAATTTAGTGTATTCACGCATGCACCTTTTATTTACCTGCAGCATTCATTTGGTATTTTACCTGAAGTTGCATGCTCATTTTCTGGCTTTTGCTTTTCATGCCAGTGTGTTTCACAAGCATCAGTTTCTGTAAAAACCCACATCTGCATGAGGGAAAAATCAGTTAAAATTAAAATCATTGACATTTGTGTACAATAAGAAAGGAGGCATCTTCCTCATTCGCCCATTGGAGAATGAGTGGGCCTTTTTAGCAGAGTTTGTGGAACAGCTTTAATTATATATACTATGAGAAAAGGCCTCTGGACATTATTTATTATTGATAAAGCTGGCTGTGCCACACACACAGCCTGTCAGCCTCCATAAGATGAACTTTTAAACAAAATGGCTTCAAAAACAATTACCCTGATTAACCAACTAAAAAATTGATTTAGTTAACAGTTTACCTACCCCGAGCTGTACTTCAGGTGTTCTGTATGGGGATCATCCCCTGGTTCAAATAATTGTAAGCAGATACCACAAGTAAAGCACTTAACAGTATCAGAAAGTCCTGGAATGAGAAACTAGCTGTTGCTGAACATATATATATATATATATAATATATATATATTGTTACACTATAGGACATAATAAATACAGGTGTGACACAATCATTGGCACCCTTTTACTCAATACTTTGTACTACCTTCCTTTGCCAAGATAACAGCTCTGAGTCTTCTCCTATAATGCCTGAAGGTTGGAGAATACATGGCAAGGGATCTGAGACCATTGTCCATTGCATGTACATATCAACCTCTAACAAATCAATAAAATAACCACAGACACAGAATTGTAAATTGGATAAAATTGACCGTAGCTTTATTTAAAAGGGTATAAGAGGCATTAACAACACAAACCATTTAACGTAATAACCAAATAACTTCTTATATATATAATACACCAAATACAATCCGCCCCTTTCTCAGCCAGATTGTGTAACACCAAGCCTCTGTCCACCTCAACACAGAGGCGACCTTTACCCCTTATAAAATTACGACAATATAACATATTACATACCTTACATTTAAAACAAAAGGGAGGGGGTGGGACGCTTGCTCAGCAACAGCTCCTTGCAGATTTTTCTTGAGGTGAATTTAATCTCCCTGCGTGCAGCTATTTATTTATTTTACAGTTGCCTCACGCTGTAAGCACAGCTGACTGCACCAATCAGCTGTGCTTATTTTTCCCGCCGCACAGAATGCCCACTCAAACCTCGTGCTGTAGCACAGCTGATAAAACAATCAGCTGCGCTAAATAAACTGCCTGCCCAGTAACCTAGAATTAGATTTAGCTAGCCTAGCCCGCCAAATTCTATGCCTTAACTAACCTGACCTTTTAGTGACCCTTATTGTATAACTAATGTCCAGCAATGGACAATTAGCGCGCCGCTTAGGCAGCTTGCGCTTTCAATTCTCCATAAAGAATCTCTCCAGATCCTTCACATTTCGAGGTTGACACTGGTGGACTCTGCTCTTCAGTTTAACCTACAGGATTTCTATGGGGTTCAAGTCAGGGGACTGGGGTGGCCATGGTAGGACCTTGATTTTATGGTCAGTAAATCATTTTTGTAATGATTTTGATGTATGTTTAGATCATTGTCCTACTGGAAGATCCAACCACAGTCAATTTTAATGGCTGAGTTTGTTTTTGGAGTAGAGGCTTTTCTTTTGAAACCCTTCCAAAAAACGTGGTGGAGACTGAGGTGATGTCCGATTATAGTTTTGGAGACTTTCTGACCCCAAGACGGAACTAACTTCTGCAATTCTCCAGCTTTGATCCTTGGAGAATTGCAGAAGTTAGTTGGATTTTCAATGCTTTTGCTATTTTCTTGTAGCCACTTCCCATTTTGTAAAGCTCAACAAGATTTTTGCCGCACATAACACCTATGTTCCTTGGTCTTACCTATTGTGATGAATGGCTAAGGAAATTTGGCCTATGTGCTACCTAATATAGTCATGGTGGAACAATTTCCTGTTCCTATTTATATGGCCTTCTTTGCTCATATTTAGCAAGGGTGTCCATATTAGTGGCACTGTACTTAATTCCCTTTTTAATAAGAGATCATCCATAAATGTAAATATGTTTTCACCTGTGTAGTAAAATCCGGCTTTGGCTAGATCCGCAGGTTCTACGTGGGCATTCTCTGGCCATCTCTTAAATGAATCGAGGCGAACTGCTTCGTTCTCAAAAATGTTGGTGTTTGTCAACCCTTCAAAAGCAGTAATACATAATACATGCATAATTACAACCAGAATGGAATCTCTCTCCAAAAGGTACTAACAGCTTTTTTACATTGCTAACAAATTATCACGAACTAGCAGTAAGTGTGCTGTGGATGAATGCTGGTAGTAGCGCATGTATGGTAAGTGAAATGCATAGATAAGAGAAAAGGGACGATCTTATACATTGGAGTTCTCAGCAATTACACTGAGAAGCAGGGATGAGGCACAGACTGCTATCTATGATCTTGTTCATTAACAACTCGTGATCATAAGTATTATGTTCTTTTGTTTATCTATAATTATCAATTTTCATCCATTGTACTTAAGATAGGCCCCTGAAATCTTTTTGTTTATAGCCCCTAAAAACCTGGAACCATTTGATTGTAAGATATATAGTGATGGCACCTAATGCAATTTTTTCCTTTCAATTAATCTATATCATTGCAGAGTCCTATAGACAACTCTATAATTGGTGATTGCTACAGATCAAAAATCAATGAAGAATGCTTTCAAGTTAAGCAATAGGTGGGACCCGGGCAAAATGTGCTGATTGATGGCACATGGTCAACAAACATTTGGAGTGTGAGTGAAAACAGGTAAAGCAACTGTGAAGTTATCACCATCTGCCCAGTGGCCATTAAAAATAGAATTTAAAAAAAATCTTATTTTAAATTGATATTATGGGGAGACTAACAATTTTATTTCTTGCAGAATGCAAATGTGTAGCATGCTATATTGAATAAAAAATGTCATATAATATACTCAAGTGGTTATACAGGGTTCTGTTGGAAAGCTGCAAAACAAAAACTGTAAAAAAAATCAAACCAAGGATGAGAATTTATTACATTTCATGTTAATACTTACTTGCTTCTGCAGGAAAAATCCTATCACCAAGAACTTCAGTGAAATGCTTTCCCTGAAAGGTAAATGTCTCAATATGCATTCAAATTATACAATTATTTGAGCACTAATCAACTATGCCCATAATGAAATTGATTGACTGTATTGTGTCTGAAAAAAATCACTTTACCGTAAATCCCAAAAATCCATTGTAATATTTAGTGTACAGTCTGATTTCTTCTGGCGTTTTCTTACTTCTTAAATATTTGCACCTTAAAAATAGTATGGCATATTATCATCATTTTGTATGATTTGCTATTGGTTCATTGCACAAAGCGACCTCCTTATTGGCCACTTTTTAACATCAGAAAGTGCCTAACAAACACAAAAAAGGCCATCTACTTGAAACAGTATATTATGACGTAGGTTAAAATAAAACACAGTAGCTCTTACTCTGGAAACCACTTTGCATGTTCCCTCCAGGGATCATCATTTTCTTCCCAATTTCCCAAACATCCCATACAGGAGAAGCACTGCACTGTGTCTTTTTTTCCTGAAGGAGGCACAAAAATACAGTTCAAACCCTTTTTTATATAACAGCAAGTTCAGCATATTGAATACACATAAAAAGCAGAATGTCAGCTGCTACAAACAGGTTTCCAGTATGTTTTGATCATCCCTACGTAAACAAAATGTTTATGCTTAATCCACTAGATGTTTGATAACAACCAAACAATTTCTGCTTCTTGTCTAGATAACGTAAGACAATGAAAATAATGTTTCAAACATGTTGCTCACTGACCCTCACAGTGTTGTAATGGCGAATAGAGATTGGCTTTACTCTTCAAAAGGACCCGATGGCTGGTACATTTCCCGCTGGGCCCATGTAACCTGGCAACCGGATCCAACGTAAATTGGTCCACCACTGAAGGTTCCAGCTGGTCTGTAGCTCCCATCCTCGACCCACATTAGTAGAGACAAATGATCCTAGATTATGGCTCTCAAAGATTTCATAGCAGCAGAATAATGGTGTAGGACTCAGGCTGACATCAAATCTGCTTCTGGAAGCTGAAGTAGGCTCAGAGGGGGTCACTCACCTTGCAGCACCAGGGCTGCTGCCCCTCTTGCCCCATTGGTGAGGCTCTTGAATTTCAAAAATGAATCTGACACTGCTGCCAGCCTCAGCTATCTGGTTAAAATGCATTTTTAGTGCTTTTTGGCGGTCATGTTAAAATCTGGAGTGTGAGTGCACAAGGGGAAAGGAAGATAAATAGTTATTTTTGGTGACTTTAGCCACAGCTGGCAAATTCTTTGGGACAGTGCCTACAACCAATTATGTAGTTGCAGTGTATCCAGCTATTAAATGCAGTTGCTATTTTTATCATTACAATAAATCGGAAGATCTTTTGGATCAACAGCAAGAAATAAACAGATATAGGAAAGGCTGAACTTGATGGACGCATGTCTTTTTTCAGCCTATGTAACTATATATCATAAAACATAAATCTGAGTTACTACAATTAATCACATCAGTTTATCTGGCCTTTGCTTGGAATTATAAAGTGACATATGGAGCTTCAGCTAACGAAAACATTGTATCCTCACCTGTAAAGAAGAATCCCGCTTTGGCGAGTAAATCTGGTGGGATCTTGGCATAGAAAGGCCAAGCAACAAAGGACGTTAACCTCATTTCCTCTTCTATAAACTCTCCCAATTTTTCCTGATTGTGCTCTGGCAGCTGAACACGCATGTCATACTTAGAGATGTTACCAACATCTTTGCCTCTGATAAAGGCACATGTAGGATTGTGTTTAATATGATCTTCATATGGAGGAGTACTCAGACTTGCTGTGCAGAAAACAAGCCCGCAGCAGAAGCACTGCACACTGAGCTCTACTCCTGTAAAAAAAAAACCAGCAGCAGCCATCAACTTCGGGCACCAAGAAGAAAGTTTCTTAAATGTGTAGAAGGACTTCAACCTCCTGACTTCGTTTCTCATTTCAAAATTGTACTTGTTCCCCAATTGCTGGCGTATGGCGGCATGTTTTTCATTTTGTTCTGCAGCACATTGATGAAAGTCAATATTTAAAAATGACATTTTTTTTCCCATCTCAACCGGGTCAAACTCCTTGATGCTCATGACATCCACTTCCTCATCATTAGACATCCCAGAAGCCATTCCCGAGCTAAAAGATCATGACAAAAAATATAATTTTTTATATGCAACCAAGCAGTATTCAAGTTACACAGAATGCATAACTTTCAGGGTTTATTTATAACAAGAAAATGGTCCAGGTGATTCCAGTCTGAACCAACTCATCAACACATCATGATTCTGGTTAAAATACATACTGCATGTTTATTGCAATGAGCTCTAATTCAATTTCTGTACATAGTAAAGGTCTACATGAAGCCAAATTATAATAGAAATGCAGAAACTGATACTTTTATCGAAATTGTAATTATGTATACTTCACTATGTTGTTAAAAAATTGTGTTTAACCCCTTAATGACAAAGCTCGTACGCACTCAAAATGCAATGTTTTCAATGGGTTTAGGGGCCGCCCATTGTCCTTAAGGGGTTAAACAAAGTTGTATTGTCTTCTCCAATTGTTTTGAAAGTGTTTTACAGAGTAAAATAACTGTACCATTTATGTTTTAATGCATATGAGGGCTTATTGTCTCCTTTAAATTACATTTTTCCACCTTTAAAATGTATGGAGGCATTCATCATGCATTTGCATCCCCCTTGCTGGAGATCAGCCAAACACATCTCCTGGTTGCCAGTGCGCTGGAGCAAATGCTGGATATGCCCATCCGCACACAATGTGAGCATAAAAACTTGTGTGTGTCCGATGTAGTCACCTATTGTACTCCAATCAAAATGTCTGTATGTCTACTGTATTTACTACATGACTGCACTTTATCTTAATCATGTAAAATTGGTGACAGGACATAACAAGTACAGTCGTGGCCAAAAATTTTGAGAATGAATCAAGTATTGGTCTTCATAAAGTTTGCTGCTTCAGCGTTTTTAGATATTTTTGTCAGATGTTACTATGGTATACTGAAGTATAATTACAAGCATTTCATAAGTGTCAAAGGCCTTTATTGACAATTATGCAGAGTCAATGTTCTTTTTCAAGATCCATTTTTTTTGCAATCCACCCTGACATGCTGTCAATTAACTTCTGGGCCATATCATGACTGATGGCAGCCCATTCTTGCATAATCAATGCTTGGTGTTTGTCAGAATTTGTGGGTTTTTGTCCACCCGCCTCTTAAGGATTGACCACAAGTTGTCAATGGGATTAAGGTTTGTGGTTTTTCCTGGCCATGGACCCGAAGTTTTGTTCCCTGAGCTACTTGGTTATCACTTTTGCCTCATAGCATGGTGCTCCATCATGCTAGAAACTACATTGTTCCTCACCAAACTGTCACTGTGACGTGAACGACCCATACCCCGACTGGGTACACCCGCCAGACGTTGCTTCCTTCTGTCCATAGTCACCGGACATACAAGACATGGATCATCAGGTTGAAATATTGCCGACGACAGCAGGAAATACAGCCTCTCAGGAACCTCGGCGGCAGTATAAGGAAGGATAGCAATACAGCGCTCTACCGCTGAGTGAGTGAGCCCACTCCCATCCTGAGAATGGTCTCAGGATGCTTTACTGTTGGCATTTCATTCAGGGGATTCATCAGATAAAATGACTTTACCCTAGTCCTCAGCAGTCCAATCCCTGCACTTTTTACAGAATATCCGTCTGACCGTGATATTTTTCCTAGAGAGAAGTGGCTTCTTTGCTGCCCTTCTTGACACCATGCCATCCTCCAAAAGTCTTCACCTCACTGTGCATGCAGATGCATTCACACGTGCAAAGGATGTCTGTGCTGCAATATCTTGTACTGTCAGAGGCTCCTCACTGCCTCCAAAATTGTGACAGTGGGGTAACTACCTGACAATGACTAAAAATTGAGAAAACGAGTACTGTTAAGAGGTATGGTATATTATTGTGCTGCAAGTGGTCAGCACAATAATATAATATGTTAGTGTCAGAAAATGTATAAGCACGATTACTTCACTAAGTATCTAAGTCCCTGGAAGCCTGAAGCCTCGGCACTGTTGATTTTAAATAGTTCCTGTGCCTGGTAACTTCCTGTACCATAGTGGCCTAGAGTCCCTAACACTTGGGGACTCTATCGCCACTATACTTTTGCAGACTGTTAAACATACAGAAAGCACTGAAACAACAAACAATATGACTGCAAGGATACAACAATCTGCTTGCGGATGTAGAATTTCTCATTTTACAGTGAGGATCATGCACAAGGCATACGTTTCAGAAATAAAAGTCACAAATCTTACCTTTCCCTTTGTGCACGGCAAAATAAGGAAGAGAATAAAAGTCAGTCTGTCCCCTGCACACAAACACAGCACTGAGCATACTATTGCACAACAAACTTGTGACTGATCTTAGATGAATAGATGCAGGAAGTAATATTAGCCCTGTCATTATTAACCCTTCATGGGATTTCATACACAGGACAAGAACTACTGTTAAAATACATTTATTACGGAATTCCCTGCATTGTTTTTTATTATACATGACCAAAGGGCTTTCAGACACACTAGATTTATAGTTTTTATTGTTTAGATTATGGTTGCTGTGCAGCAAACCGTTTCTTTAATGTTATAGTTCTACTGAGATGTGTGTCAGGTGTTGTACAGCTAAGTATTCTACATAATGGCAGCCTGATGAATGTTCCTGTTGGGGTGCAGGTATAAAACCTCTGCTGGCATCCAATAATTAGTGATGTACAACACAAGCTCCTTTCCAATATAACCCCCCCCCCATAAAATTAAAAAAGTGACACATTTTGATTTGCTACCATCATGCTCAGACAGAATACTGATGATAGTGGTAAAGTAATCCACAAAAGGCTGATGTGCTTGTGTATTTTCTACACAAGTACAGCTCTCTTGTCCTTCCTCACTGCATTGCAGGAATATATCAACTGGGGATCACATGTAAACTCACCAATGAATGTGTAGATCAAATAAACAACACATGTATACATAAAGAATGTATGGAAACATAGCATATCAGATATAGAATAACACACAAATCCGGCTTTGCAGGTATAAATCAACTGCAAAGCACATCTAAACTCAGCATTAAAGGTATAGATAGAAAACCCTAAATTACAGGCATAAATCACAGGTTGCACTCCCCAAAGCCAGCCCTGGTGTCCACATAGAACTTGACCAGCACCCAGATTACACACATCAAATTACAGCCCAGCCTGAGCCATCTTTGTCCTAAATCACCCAGTGTGAGCCATTTTTGTCCCCAAACAGCTCAGCGTAGGACATCTTTGTCCCCAAACAGCCCAGCATAAGACATCTTGACCCCCAAAGCTCAAACACCCTGCTTGTGTCATCTTTGCCTTCCCCAAATCACTTATACACTTTGATACACACAAAACACTTACATAGTCACTTACGCATTCACTGTCATTTACGCAATTCCTTCACACAATTATTCATTCTCTAATTGATTCACACAATTAACCCACACAATAATTCATTAATTCTCTCTCATTCACAAAAGTTATCCACACACTGATTTATACTCACTTATGCAATTCATCCACACATTAATTCATTCATTGTCTCCCACATTCACACAATTCATCCACACATTATCTCACTCTTTTAAGATTCTTATTACCCCCTCTACTACCCTTCCTCACAATCTCCTCCCCATTCTCACTATCTACCCACTTACCCCCTACTCACTGTCTTCCCCCTCTACTACCCTTCTCACTATCTACTTCCTCTCCCCCTACTCACTATCAATCCCTCGCACTACCCCCTCCCCTTCTTACTATCTATCCCCTCTTCCCCTTCTTACTATCAAACCCCCCTTTGCAGAGCACAAGGCCTTAGTCTCGCGCAGCTTTACAGCTGAGCATCGGGATATGATGTCATATTCTGGTGCTCATCATGAAGCGTCGCACCGCTACCAAGGCCTCGAGCAGAGGAAACAAAAGGGAGCAGAGCGGTTGCTAAAAACTTTTTCATGTGGAACACTTGGCGCCCCTTTCTCTCCTCCTCTCCCTGCTGACATGGCGCGGCCCTGGCCTTGGTGATGGGACGGCCACATGAGGTTTCTTAATAATAAATGTTGCAGATGATTAACATTAAAATTGCAATCAACCTTGAATTATTATGCAATAATTTAAATGAGTACAAGTAATCCAATAAACGGGATTAGTAAATACACTTACAACAGACTTTACATTCCACAGGAAGTTCTGAGTACTTGGCTTTACACTGTGGACAGAAGTAACCCCCTAATGTCAAGCCTGGCTCACTATTATTATCCAAGTGCCTGTTAAAACATACCAAAGAACAGAATAATCCACTGTGTATACATTTCAGTTTGCAAATAAACACCATTTCCAGACTTGCTGATATTGCAACCTAAACATGTTTGTAAAACTGACTTTTATTTAAAAACTACTATAAAAACTCCTATAAAGATTCTAACATTTGTCCTGAGTTTAGACATATACAATGTTTTTATGTTTTTGTTTTGCTTTTTCCAAGTTATAAGCCAGTCTTTTTTTGGTTTTACCCTACACTGAGTCTCGGCTAGTGACTGGGGAACCAGGGAAAGTGTGTTGTCCCAGGCTAAGGGAGCACAAGACAGCGGAGGTAGTCGGTCGGACTATCCAGCTCTGTGACAGACCAATTTAAGCAGGATTTGTTTGGTGGTATTAAGGACTTATTGCAGCATTGTGAGGATAGGTTTCAGTCCCCTGGAGTGGCCAATGTCGAGGCTGCGGCTAGTGGTGTTTGGGGTTCGAATATTCCGGGTGCAGGGTGTACGGTTTCCCCGTCGGTCTCTGGGACGGGGGGTGCTGGGTCAGCTGCATCTGGGCTGCCAAATATTGCGCAGGTTCCAGTGGCAGCAGGGACTGCTAGTAAAGTTAGTGAAGAGGGAAAAGATGGGGAGACTTTGCCTGATTTTGCAAAAGCCGAAGTGTGTGTGTTTGCTATGAGGGTCCTTTAGGGGCGCATTTGAAACAGGAGCTGAAGGAGAAAATATGGAAAGAGGAATATGTTTTCTCTCCTTCCCCTAGAAAGATTTAATTTGGACAGGGTATCGAAGGCTGATGATAAAAAGAAAGAGGAGAAGCGGCGACATCGGCTGATTCCCCGCACTTTTTCAAACTGGATGCAAGCTTTTGCAATTCTTGCCAGCGTTATTAGAGAGAAATCGCCGGAGAGTTGTTCTGCATTATTTTGTTATTTACACAGCATTTTTGAGGCGCACAGAGTTTATGGAGGCTTAGCTTGGCTAAGGTATGATGAACAGTTTAGACAGAGGAAAGCTGTTCGTCCTTCAATCCGGTGGGATCAGAAGGATATCGCTTTATGGTTGAAGGTGATGGCGCCTATGCGTGGGACACAGCAGTCCTTGCGGTCAGGGCCCTATGGGGCCTGTGACATTGGAGTTAAAAAAAAAGGGATTGTGTTGGCAATTTAATGAATCTCAATGTGTGTGGGACTCAGCCTGTAAATATAAACACGAGTGCACAGGTTGCGGGGGTAGCCATGCCAATGTCAAATGTTTTAAGAAGGGCAAGCAGCCTAAGCTGCCCAACCTCCCTAGGCTACGGCAGTACGGGAATAAGGAAGCGGTTTTCGTTTCGGTTTTTACATCCCCTTTTCGGGTGACTTCGAGGTTTTATGGCAAAAAACCTTAAGTCTGCTTTGTTGCATCCGCAGGTGGTAAGAGACAAACTTGAGAAGGAGGTGTTGTTAGGGCGTTTGGCTGGATCTTTCATGCACTTCCCTCTGTCTGATATGATGATTTCACCATTAAGTATTGTCCCCAAAAAGGAGGCAGGTACATTTTGCCTCATTCATCATCTGTCTTTTCTTAAGGGGCGTTCAGTGAATGACGGGATAGACAGGGAACTTATACATCTTTTGACAGGGCTGCTGGCCCGGGGGCCCTCATGGCCCCCCCAAGGTTGGAGCAGTTTCGCCTGGACCATCAGCTTGGCCGTCGTCCTGTGCTCTGTCCTGTGGACTACAAGGAACTGGCTCTGCAACAACAACTCCTGGAGAACCGACACCTGCATCATCTAGTGGTTCACCAACATCTGGCATCACAGGAGACCCAGTTGCCGGCATGTCTAACCTTATTGCCAATGCTTTATCCCAACAGCAATGGCAATGTTTTCTGGAGGCCGCGCCGGGTGTGGACGGGTTGGGAGTAGACCTCCCTACGTGGATTTGGAGTCTGGTAGACATCATGTCATGAAGCAGATTGGCAAGTCTCTGGCCTCGGTGACCTGGGCATCATACCAGGCAGTATGGAAAGACAGGTAACCCATGCTCTGAAGATGACCAGTTGGTGGTGCTATTGTGGTATCCGGGAAGTGAATTTTCCATGGGTACGTCTGTTGCTGGCATGGATAGGCGACTGGCGGCATTGGCTTTTTATTTCAAGCTGCAGGGGACAAGGGATATTACTGAGGAGTTTTCAGTTGGTTAGGCAATGAAGGGTTATCGTCGGGGTGGTAACAGGCCTGACTCGTGGCGTCCTGTGACATTTTGGCTCCTTGAGCGCATCTGTGGGTGCCTTTGTAGCATTTGTTCTTCTGGTTTTGAGGTAGGACTTTTTCAATTAAGTTTTTTATTAGCATTTTTTGGCGCCTTTCGGATAGGCGAGTTGGTAGTGAATAATACTAAATCGCTTGCAATTTAGGGATGTTTCCTTGGGGACGGAGATGGTTGAGATTTTGATTAGGCGTTCCAAGACAGATAAGAATGGTAGGGGTTTTTAGATGCAGTTGCTCTCCTTTCCGTGTTCCAAGCTTTGTCCAGTAGGTTCTTTGCGAGCATACTTGGCTTGGATGGGGGCTTGGGTGACGCAATTATAAAACGCATTGGCAGATGGGAATCAGGCTGGTTTAGACAGTACATCAGGCCCAATTTGATTTAATAATGCATAGTATCAGTTTTCTGTCGTTATGGCGTAACTGTTCTTTCAGTGCATTGTGTTATTTGCGCTTACATTATTTCTTTGTTCTTTTATGGATCCGGAGGTTTGCTTAGTGTGGATATTGGGTCACTTGTATGTTTTTTGGGACAGCACGGCGTGCCGGGATGAAGCCACGGGGGCATTTGCTAAATCTGGATCCATCTCAGGCTAAGGTCAGATGGTTGGGTTTTAGGGGTCTCCGATGGGAGGGTGTGCATTTTGAGGTCATGCGGCAGGCTTCGTGGCACGGGGCACCGGACGTCCTTCTGATCCACGCTGGGGGGAACAACTTATGTAGTCGGCCTGTCCGCAAGTTAATCAAGGATATAAAATGTGATATGTTGAGATTTCAGGCGGCTTTTCTGGGTGTTATTTTCGTTTGGTCCCACATAATCCCGCTGTTGTTCTGGCAAGGTGCCAGGTCCGTAGCAGGGGTGGATAGGGCCAGGCGAAGGGTTAACAAAGTGGTTTCAAGATTTGTGGTGTATAACAGAGGCATTGTTGTTAAGCACACAGACATTGAGGAGGACCCTTCGGGGATGCTGGGAAGGGACGGTGTGCATTTGAATGCTATTGGTTTGGATTTGTGGTGCTTGGAGGTGGCCGATGGATTGGCTAGAGCTGTTCAGTTGTGGCAAGGGCAACGTGCTTAAGGTGGTCAAGCATGTGGGCCTGTGGCGGAGTGATAAAGAGGTTTCTAGACCTTGATCTAGTTTGTCGCCATTAGGGCGTGGTATGGGCATACATTCATGTTGTAGGTTAGGTGATAGATGTTAGAGTGATGCCCATACAGGTTTTTCTACATTCAAGGTGTTTATTGCCCCGACCCATCGTGTCCTGAGTTTTACAACGACTGGTGCTATCTGGCGGGGCTGGTGGTCGTCAATAGGACGATCAAGTTATGGTCGGTTCAGTTTTAAATTCAGAATTTTAGGATGTGTAAATTTCTTTAATACCGTTAAATTTGGAATAAACAATGTTGCGGCATTTAGTAAATAAATGCCGTGGCCAATTCTAAATCCAATTTGCCTCTGTATCATTTTTTTTTCGGTGTTTTGAACGGTTAATACACAGTGCCGTAATGATAATGTGCAGTGCATGGGTCAAGAGAGCCCTGGAGACGTATAGGCAGAAGGGGTTACATGACCCAGCCATGTACTCATTAAGGAACTGGGGGAGGATTTGGGGTCAAACATCTGTCAGCTACTCAGTATCACCTGGGTGGGATTTATTCTGGTAGGAAAATATACTCTATAAATCTATGTGAACATAACCATATTTATTATTTCAACTGATATAAAGAGAAGATTCCCGCCCCCCCTCCCTGAGTCTAGGAGTTCAGCGGAGGAATGCTGTATTGGATGTTGGGATCTTGCGGAGTGATCCAGAGGTTTTTAGACCTTGATCTAGTTTGTCACCATTAGGGCGTGGTATGGGCATACATTCCATAAGAACTAATTAGTCAGTTATACCTCCCATATGTTACAGGGCAGCATTTTTTTAAAATTTAAATGTTTCTTAATTAAAAGGCACAATTGTCGAATCAAGCAAGTACAGATATTCAGGACATAAAGTAGGAAAAAGTGAACATTCCACAGCAGTAAAAGGAATCAAAGGAGACATGTCTCCCAGGAGCTATATGCAGAATACAAACAGTATTGATATTGGTAACCAAAGGAGATATAATAAATCTGAATAGACAAAATCTGTACTATTTCTCGCAATACAGTGGGGAAGACAAGGCATTGTCGCCGAGAATGAAAAGAAAATATTATGCATTCAATCTGAGAAATGCGTATGAAGTGCCAGTAAAGATCGAACCAGGGCATCAGAATGCCTGGAGAGAATGGATAAACAAAAACATATAACAACGCAAAATCTGGGAGCGATCTGTGTCAAGTGTAGCGGCAGAAGTGCAAAAGGAACATGTATATGTAACATTGTATACAGAGTAGTGTCACATACAAAAAGAAAAATTGAGGAACAAATAATCAATGTCTAATTAAATGTATGACATAGGCATATGATACAGATCAAAAAAAGAAAAAAAAAAGGACGACTGGGCGCGACTCACCATTCCAAGAGCTAAGATTAACTTTCCCAAAATGTAGCCTCACAAAGCTTAGACCAAGGAGACCAAATTTTGTCATATTGAGACATTAGTTGCTCATTGTGAAAAGAAAGTCTTTCTAAAATGTGGATGTCGTATAGAGGACAAGCGTGGTATTTCTGTTGATTTCCAATGGCGAGCAATGAGCAATTTAACAGCCAAAAAGAAATGTATGATTAGCTTCCTAACAGGGGCGGGTAAGTGGTCAGGGAACATGTGTAAAAGTGCAAGTTGTGGAGTGAGAGGGAGTTGAACCTGTAGAGAGGTCTCTAGGAAATGGAACACCCTTTTCCAAACTTCAAGTATAGGTGGACATGACCACCAAACGTGTAACATCGTACCTTCAGATTGGCATCCCTTCCAGCAAAGGAAGGAGCAGGAGGGAAACACGTGTGACAAGCGTTTTGGCGTAAGGTACCACCTACAGGCAATCTTTTTTGCAATTCAATATGATTGGTGCAATACGTCACGCCTTTCATAGCCTCTTCAGACTCAAGCCATATTTCAAGCGGGAACGTAGTGGCTAGTTCCTTCTCCCACTCCAGCATGTGAGGAAGTTTATTCTCCCATAGACCAGAAAGGAGAAAAGCATAACACACGAAAATCATGCCCCTTTGAGGAGCAGTTGCGGAGCACAGTTTAATGGAAGGGTGAGAGGAGAATACATTAACAGTGAAAGAGGAAGATTTGGATTGGAGTACGTGCCTGATTTGTAAATATTTGTAGAAGTCCCGTGGTAGTATTAAAAAGGCGGAACATAAATCAGAGAAGGGACGTAAAGAGCGGTAAAGATCACCAAGTCGTAGAGGGAAAACGGTGCCCCATGAACTAAGATGTAAGTTCGGGATCAACAATTCTAAGGAGCTAAGCGGAGTAGCCCTATTGATATGGTGTAGAGAGTGGGTTTTCCTGGAGACCTTGGACCAAATCTGAAATGTACAAACTGTGGTGGGCGGGAGAGCAGGGAAAGGAGGATGATATCATCTGGGGAGCCATAGTAGTTGAGAAACTCAGTATGGGCATAAGTAGGAGTTTTCTAATATAACCCATCGGGGGATCTCGTCTCGGTAATGAAAAGCGGCCGCTTGTGAAAGTATAGTGGCCTTGTAATAAGCCATAATATCCGGAGCATCCAAGCCCCCTTTAAATCTAGGAGAGAAGAAAGACTGTTTAGAGATCCTCGGCTGCCCTTTGAGATTGATGAACTTGTTAAGCGTTTTTTGTATATGTAATGGGAATTTATGAGGAATAGCAACCGGGACTGCTCGAAAGACGTAAAACAATTTTGGGAGAACCATCATTTTAACAGACACAGTGCGTCCAAGCCATGAAAAGTCAAAAGAGCGCCATCTCTGGATTGTGTTTAGTATGTGTTTCCATAAGGGAATAACATTAAAATCATTCAATTTAGATAAGGTCTTGCAAAGTTTGATCCCTAAATAAGAGAGGTAGTCTCTTCTCCATTCTAAATCATATGAGGCTTGAAGGGAGGTGGACAGGTGAGTGGGTAAATGTAAGTGCATAGCTTGCATTTTTTGTATGTTAAGTTTGTGATAAGAGATCGCCGAGTAATGTTTGAATTGGATCCAACAATGCTGGACTGGTCAGCTATATGTAAAAAATATAGCTCTGAGGTGTACCTTGCACTGCGCTTTGCCACAGAGACTGAAATCCATGTTCCTTCCAGGCCAAGTTGCTCAGAGAGGTTGTCGGAGTCTTAGACAACCGCTCTGAGCAACTTGGCCTCGGAGATACAGGGATTTATCTCTAGAATTGGACATTTTTCTTAATGATATATCTATATATGATGGAGCATCACATTCGACAGAAGTGAGAGGAGAGATGTGAAAACCATGAAAATGAAAACATGATTGGAAAAAAAACTGCGAAAAGAGCTAGCTACCACTTTGCCCATCCCGCTCAGCTACAGTCAGAGCGACGGTCACTGACACATTAAGTGTAATGCTGTTTGGGGGTAAAAGTTATCACTGATGACCTGTTTGGGCCCAAAATGGCACTGATAAGCTTTTTGGGGACAAATCTGGCACTTGGGGAAGTGAGTGACATGTAACATGGTGAAGTCGGGGGCCCCAAAGTGGTGAAGTAGAAAATGG
The DNA here is from genome assembly GCA_009364415.1 of Spea multiplicata. Classification (NCBI taxonomy): domain Eukaryota; kingdom Metazoa; phylum Chordata; class Amphibia; order Anura; family Pelobatidae; genus Spea; species Spea multiplicata. Next base: position 10,731 of record VKOC01001484.1, on the reverse strand, counting down.
GTGTGGTTAGAGGGGTTATGTTTGTTAAGGGGAGCATTAAGGCATCAGTGACCCTCTGCTCGACTCTGTGTTTGTGTGTGTGTGTTAATATATATATATAATATATATATATATATTGTGAACTGAGATGATATAACCACACAACAGTCTTAGGGATGGAAATAACACACACGATTGCTTTAGATTTTATAGTCCTTTTTATTAAAAGGTCCGGCAAACAAAACATAAATGTAAAACAAGCAAAAGAAAAGCCTTGCTCTCTGACCACTAACTAACAATTGAAGCTGACTATAGTTGGACGGCTTACCTGCTGCCAATAAAACAAAACATTTTCTTCTCAAGCAATATTCCTTTCGACTCTTGTGGAGAGAAATGCAGTCTTACTCACTGCTTGTATCCTCTCCACTCACAGGGAACTTTGTAGCCGCCTCCTGCTGCTCATTGCCAACAGGTGATCACCCACCTGGGAGGTCCAAAACACCAGTGCTGGACTCCCCACCTGCTGCAAGTAAACTGTGAAGTGGAGCACTGGCCTTCCCTTCTCTCCAAAACGCTCCGCCCCAGGGACTCAAACTAAATGACAGAATGTCCTCTATTCTGCATCCCACAAAATATTCTCCAGTGCTGCAATATGTTCCATGAAACATAGATGCCAGTCACCACCATGCACCTCTCTCTGTAGCAATTGTCAGGGTCCCCGTGGTTTATGCCCCTGGCTGCATGATGTGTGTATTAAAATCACAGATGAGGTTCAAAAAAGGATGTTTGTTCCCATTTAGGCTGCCCTTTTACTGTGGTATACTCTCAGTTACCAAGGTTACCAAGGTTACCAAAGTTACCAACGGGAATGAATAAAGAAAGGTCCCAAGGAGGGACAATTGGGTTGTAAAGGATGGTTACCGTTAAAAGGGATTTAAAAGTGAGGAGACGTATGTTGTACACAAAAAATAAAATACAGTATTTTCAGTATTGTGTAAACCAATAATATCTACTGATCTTGGGAAATGATGAGTTCAGTATACAAGCTAACGTATCTTAAAACTTGCCAATTGGTACTTTGTGTAGCCTAAAGATAGGGTCCCCAACCACCGGGCCCCGGACCGGTGGCGGCACGTGGCCTATAAGCAACTGGGCCTCACAGCCCACTTGGGGTTGTAGGTGGAAAGGGACACATACTCAAAGTGGGGGGTGTCTTGGGACAACAATTAAATACAAGAAGGGAGTTGCTGGGGGGTATAAGTTCACAACAGGGTGGTTGGGAAATCACATAAATCAGTACACAAGGGGAGGGGGTGCAATACACATGGGTACATTAACTAGTACAAAAGGGGGCATCAATTCACAAGGGAGGGAGGCTGGCTGGGGACGTCACATAAATCAATACACAAGGGTGTGGGGGCACAAAGGGGGCCAACTGGGGGCACAAATATACATGGGGCAATACACAGGGGTGTGGGGGGAATACAATAAAACTAATTGAGCCCCTGGCTGGGGGCTCAGTATACAAGGGGGAAAACATTTTTTATGCTTTGTTTAGACACACACCAGGACAGGCTCTGCCACACCAACACCCAAACAACCTGTACTGATGTGGGTGGCCGAGCCTGTCCTGGTGTGTGTTTGGGGGTCGGTGTGGCACAGCCTGTCCTGGTGTATTTGGTCATTTGTTTCCTAGCACTTCAATCTGCATATTTTACTAAAAAGGATTAGTGGCACTAAATTGTGGCTTCAGGCGCCCCTGTTATGATGACTTTTTTTAGAGTACTGATGAACTCCCAATACCATCACATTACATCAATATGCGTTAGGCTGCCAGCACTCCCCTGGGCACAATGAAAAATCGCCACCTGTCGCTGCCTGCTATACAATCAATTACTTTGGGCTTGCTGCGGCTGCCCGTCTACTGTAAAACTTACATGTGCATCGTATTGCGCAGCGGATAGACTGCGGTGCTGCATGGGAAGGCTGTGTCTCCAATAAAGTTTTCTACACTTTGTTTTTTTCTGTTTGGCGGCAACCACGAGGAAGGAGGACAGGCAGCCAGAGAAGGGGGACAAGCAGCCAGAGATGGAGCAGCTTTACTTTACTTTTTATTTTTATATTTAAACACAGCCGGGTATGGAGTGCTGTGGTTGGAGTGCTGTGGAGTATTATAAATAAAAATAATATAATATTAATAATTTATAATAATAAAATATATTAATAATACCGTATTTTGCTCGATTATAAGATGACCCTGATTATAAAACGACCCCCCAAATCTGAATATTAATTTAGGAAAAAAAGAAAAAGCCTGAATATAAGACAACCCTATAAGAAAAAGTTGTACCAGTAAATTGTTAAATTCATGTAAAACTATGAAACTATTTTTTTTAATATAAAAGCTTATGATGAGAAATATTTTTGTTTTATTTCGTTTTTTCCAACCTGCCCCCTCCACAATACACATCTGCCCCCAGGCTTGCCACTCTGACCCAGAAATGCCTTATACCCCCTCTATATGCCACTGTGCCCCATGATATGCATTTTGACCCCCTCTTCCTCCAAAATGGCCTTATACCTCTATATGCCACTCTGGCATTTAGGGGGTTAAAAGGCATTTTATGGAGCAGAGTGGCATATAGGGAGGTATAAGGCATTTCAGGAGGCAGAGTGGCATATAGAGGGTTAAAAGGCATTTCTGGAAGCAGAGTGGCATTAAGGGGGTTAAAAGGCATTTCATAGAGCACTCTGCCTACAGAAATGCCTTATGCTCCCCATTTAACACTCCCTCCCTCCTCCAAACTTACCGGTGATTATGAGTCCCTGGTACGTAGCCGGGGCAACGTGTAGAGGTCTACGCGATTCGTGTAGACAACTTCCGCTGCAGCCGGAAGGAGGTGAGGTTAGCAGCGGGGGTTGTCTGCGTCCATTGCACAGACCTTCCCCGGCTGTCTGAGATCAGAGTTCACCGCACCGGCTGGGTTTATAAGACGACCCCGATTATAAGACCAGGGGTATTTTTCAGAGCATTTGCTCTGGAAAAAACCTTGTCTTATTATCGAGCAAATACTGTAATAGAAGTAAAATGCACAATAAATGTAAAGCACTTGAATTAAACCCAAAACACCCCGCCACCGGTCCGTGGAAAAACAGGTCCCTTGTGCCAAAAAGGTTGGGGACCGGTGGCCTAAGGCATTTCATTTTAGGATATTAAGTGAGTTACATTGAGTGTGTGTTAGAGTGAGTGTCTGTGTGTAACTGTCAGGCACCTACCTTGATGCTGCTGGAAACACCGACCGGTTTTGACGTGAACAAACCCTTATCAAGGTTTCACCTGTTTTTGATCATTATCCTGGCTGAGTCCTTTTCTGCTTTTTTCATATTCATTATTGATGGTGATACACTTGTATCCAGTGAGTAACTTCTCCTCTGTTTCCCCTGTCTCTCTCATTGAGAGCTTTTTGAATATTTATTGTTGCTACTTATAGAGCGGAGTTCACATTTATTAGCAGCTCCGGTGAACCTCTGCTATATTGTACATCTATACATTGAAAAAATATTTATCTTCATATTTTGTTAAGCTTGCATGCAAAGTGTCACTGCTCATATCTTTTGAAACCCAGGGTCAATCAGAGCCTTTACATCCAAAATTTTGTATGTATAGCCAATAAAGATTTATGTATGGTTATTTCTTTAATTGTAAGACAAGTCACTTTACATCTGTTTCATATGTAAGGCAATATATTCCCTTGTGTTAAAGAATAACACAGTCAACAAGAATTTAGAGACTAAATAGTGTTTATTATTAAATCAAATAAAATTATCAGACAGAAGCACAAGGTATAAATTCAACTCAAAGGAGGTAAAACATAGGACTACCTCTGGACTCACTAAGAGTCATTCTTCAGCACTCAGGAGAGGAAAAACCCCACGTCAGAAGGAAACCTCTGGGGAACCATGACTGAAGAATCGCCCTTCCCTCTGGGCACTAAGAGGCTGATTCAATATAAGAAGTTTGGGCTGCATGCTAAACTTGGAATGTTTTACAAAACAGTCCATTAGTATTAGTCTCTTGATAATCTCTGTGATCTTTAAACTTTTTGTTGGTAATAGATTCTCTGTGCTCCTTCATTTTCCTTCATTTTCGCTAACAATTTAGGTGAAGTGATGATGGCAATAAGAGGCTGTCCTTCACCTTGCAGGATCACTACTGATTTGCTGTAGGTTAGAGAAAACTCAAAGAGAAAATTATGTCAGGCTTAAAAAATAGTCCAACATTATAAACTAAAAAGCAAAACATACTTTTAATACTGGTCTACTCTACACTGCACTACTAATATTGTGAATTCACATAAAGTTAACCATTTAAAACATGCTTATATATCAGGATCCCTGCTGATTTGCTTTAGGAGGAGGGGAACATCAGGAGAAAATGTGCAACCTAAAAATGTCAAAGTACTACAAAAAAGCAGGTCATTATATAAAACTAAAAACCAAAATACATTTACCCTGTTAGACTGAACTACTCTATACTGCATTAGTTACTATGTAATCATGCTATTCATCTACAATGTGTACATACATGCAAATGTTAAGCGTAGATGCATGTAAGTGGGTCTCCATTGTTATTGTGCCTTAAAAAAGAAAGTGCCCATTGGATTTAAAAATTACATCCATATATATTTCTCACTCTGTAGAAGCAGAAACCTTCACATTTCACAGGTAGCCAGCAATCTTAGTATCTCTATTTAATTATTCTGCAGTCTTTAGATATTCCAATTGGAACTCTGAAACACTCCCATGTAGCCAGCAACCTAAATATCCCAAAGGCATCTGCGACTAAAGAATGCAGATGAAGGGGTTATATAGACAGCTTCTATTGTGACATGTGTCATTAGCAGTGTCTATGACATCACTGACTGAACTAAAAATGATAACTAACACAGAGGTTTGAGTCAGGCTATACTCTTGAAATATAGTGGTTTCTCCCTTCTCCCTATGGAAGACACTTCACCTCTGCCAAAATAAGGGTCTGATAAGGAAAAAGATAAATAGAGGGAAAAAATGTAAAGAAAAATACATTAAACCTTTGGAAACTAGATACGGGCCTTCTCTTAGCAAGCGTGGTTGTGGAAAAACATGTTTGGCTCTTTTCACCTTATCTAGAACACTGTCAAACATATGAGGGGGATTTAGGTTGGTGGCGATACCACAAGCACTTATGCCAACCTCTAGCAGTGTGGCCATCGATCAGGTGGGATCAGACGGACATAGGTTTATGTCACTTATAGCCCAGCCTGCCATGCATCATGCATTCTTTCTTGAGGGGGGGGGGTGCCACTACCTCCCCAGTGGCAGCACAGCCTAGGCTGTTGTTATCAATAAAACAATGCAAATGGAGCTGCCATGTCAAGCACCCTATCTCCTGGTGCTTCACGTGTGAAAAAGGAGATAATCGCTCTGACATAGGGTGAAGAGCAACAACACAAGTGGATGTTGTTACGATGTGGCCGTGGCTAATCGAAAGACAACAAGAATCTTGCTGGAGGGTTTCACTGAGGGGTTTTGAACCCAGTTTGAGGATCGGTCATTGTTATGGTCAGTTAAGAATTTGCGCTCGTTTTTTCAACTTCTTAAGGATGTTTCAATAGGTTGCATGGCAGGCCCCTTTTTGGCTCCTCTTTTGCTCAACTTAGGGTTGTCTCCTCTGGGGGTGAGGTGCCCTCATAGAAAAAACAGACATTGAAACATCTTTCAGGTTGCTCCCGTGACACTGCCTACTGAGTCCTCATTTTGAGGATCAGAACTATGTTGATATGTGCGTCCCAATGAGATGCTCTATATCATGTTTTTACTTAGACAAGTTCCTGTGTATAGGAACAGGCCTCACCAGATTGCTCCTGCTTGCTGATAGCAGTACAGGAAGTAATGTACCATATTGCAGTGCTTCAGACAAGACTGAGGGTCCAACAACTTGAGTTTTCTTGGCATTGAGATTGACACAAAGGCTATAGAGTATCTGTTACCTAGGTATAACTTAGATGGCCTCAAGAGTATTTGAGTAATAAAGATGTGACCTTTTGCATCCATGCAGCATGTCTGTGATTATTGGGGTGAGTAGGTTTGATGTTTGGTAGGTTTCAGGTATTTAGAGCACGTCCTCACTACCTTCAAACAAGACCTTCGTTCCTTAAGCTGTTCCTGATTATATTTGCAATGGTCTTATGGGGTGAGCGCATTTACAACCGGAGGGGGATGATTCACTGCAACAATCTTGCCGTGGTCTAGGCAATAAATAGTCTGACAGCATCATCCCCCATGGTTAATGTGGCTAAATGTGACATGCAAGGCTGTGTATATCCCAGGTGTCCGTAGCATAACGGCTCATGATCTCTATCGATTTTAGCCAGCGACGTTCAGAGATGTAGCACCCAATGTGAACCAAGAAGGGATCCCACGTCCATAGTGATTTGGAGGATTCAAGACTCAGCTGACACTGTGGAGGTGGACGCCTCCCCCCCCAGTAGCCCATGCACACGTTCTCTTTTTCCAGGATCACAGGGAACAGGTGCATGGACTGATGACATTTCTGTGTCAATGGGAATCTGGAACGTCTACCTCCGCAGTGTCAACTAAGGTATCGGGACAGCTTTTTCTTTAAACTACCAGGTCTCCGAACTATATCGAGGAGTTTGTGCTCTGCCAGGAAATGAGGGGCTGGAAAAGATTTAAGTGGCCTCAGGACCCCAACAGGATGGTGTCAACTTTATTGTTGTCTGTTTTTCAAATTACGAGGTCCATTAGTTCCATGTGGCTTTCTCCTTAGCATTCTTCGCCCCAATAGAAAGGTGCATGAGGGAATCCTGTAGGAGGATATATATATATTTTGCAAAATAGAACTTTGCGCTTTAACATACGGTGGTTGAAGACGGATGTTTTTGGTAGAGGAGTTTGGGTGCAGTTTAGAGCGATCAGGGATTCAGCGATTACCCCGGTAGCAGTTGTTAAGCATTTTTGTTAGGTCCACACAGGAGGGACGGATCCTTTCTTGATTCAATGCAAAGTGTACTTCCTGTCCCATTTCAAGTTAGTACAAGTCCTCAACAAAGCCTTAGAGGTCTTGGGCCTTCCAAGTGGGGCCTATGTGGGCACTCATTTAGGATTAGAGCTGCATCAGAGGCTTCAAGGCTGGGTTTATCAAAACTTGGTGCTAGCAGTCCAGTTGCTTCCTTTCTTACATGCACCTGGATGTTAGTTTTAAAGGATCTACATTGCTCTTCAGGTCCTGTTCCCACACGGGTTTTGATCATGAGAAATTTGAACGTCTATCTGGACCAGAAAGTGTGCAGTTGTTTATCTGAATGGGGAGAGGTTGCGTTTTCTTCACTGGCAGCAGAGGAGCGCTGGTTTGGCAAGAGGCACATGCGGAGGATTTAGATTCTCCCCGAGTTTGTGCAGCATTCAGCTATTGGGGGGGAAATTATCTGGCTATTGTTCCAAGAAAATTTTGGGGGCATATTATCAAGTGTGACTTGGCTCAATTGTTGTTTTTGTTCTAAGATGTCATATTGGTTTGGTCTGAGGTTGTTTCCAAACATGATGGTGCCAGACACACTGCCAGAGGGCGATGGAATGGTCCAGGATGAAACTCAATAAATCGATGTCCAAGTTAGTGGCAAAGGTCAAGGGTATTCCAGTGCTTCCACAGATTTTGAAATGAATTGTAGCGGGTGGTATTTCCATTCTGGTCAGGGAGTGTAAATGGCGGTGATGGAGTTTGGTTATTTGGATGGCAACTCGGGTTTCAGTACTCCCCTAACCTCTTGTGTGGTAAGATAAATGACCTTGGTCGTGCACATCAAACTTATTATCGGATGGTGGTTAGCACCGGTGTGTTGCAGGATATGGAGATGTTGCTGTTATTGGATGAGTGGGGAGGTGAGTACCTCTGGCGGGAAGCAAAAGGTGGCTCAGCAAGGAAGGTTGTTTGGTACTGTATTGCACAAGGTTAGATTGTTTATGCAATTTGTATGCATGTTTATGTTTATTCTTATTAAGTTTTTTTTAGTCTTATGCTGATTAAATACGCTTCATTTAATGGATGCAGCTGTGACCTTTTACATCCAGGCAGCGTGTATGTGGTTATTGGGGCAAGTAGGTTTAATGTTTGGTGGGTTTCGGGTATTTAGAGCACATCCCCACTACCTTCATAAAAGGCCCCTGGTATTTATGCACAGGGCACATATATAAGTGTGGGTGAGTGCAAAGCAATCATTCATTAAGCTTTTCCTGATTGTTGTAGCCGTAGTCTTGTGGGGTGAGCGTATTTAGAACCAGAGGGTGATGTTTCACCGCAACAATCTCGCCGTGGTCTAGGAGATAAATTGTCTGCATCATCCCCTCTTGTGGTTCTGGTGTTGCAGTGATTGTGGCTAAATGTGACATGCAAGATTATACATATACTCGGATGTTCGTAACATAAAGGCTGCTGCTTTTTATCAATTTCAGTTAGTGAAGATCCGAGCTGTAGCACCTCATGTGGACCAAGAAGGGATCCCATGTCCACGGGAGTTGTGGGCCCTTGTGCCTGACAAGTGACGTAGTAGATTCAAGTCTCCGTGTCTAGAACCATGTGGGGTCGGCATTGAAACATATAGGACAAATGATCAGCCTGATAATTCGGTTGGTGGTTAGCACTGGGGTGTTGCAGCATATGGAAATGTTGCTTTTAGATGTGGCTTTTAGTGGATGAGGGGGGAGGTGAGTACCTCTGGTGGTAACTAAAATGTGGCCCATCAAGGAAGCTTGTTTGGTTCCTATAGTGTATTGGGTAAGGTTAAGTTGTTTATGTAATGTTATGCATGTTTATGTTTATTCTTATAAAGATTTCTTGGTATTATGCTGATAAAGTATGCTTCTTGTATGTAGCTGGATGTTATTTATTTAGGATCTGCATCGCTCTCCAGGTCCTGTTTCCCAACAGGTTTGATCATGGGACATTCATATGTCTATCGGCACAGGAAGTGGACAGTTGTTCATCCGAATTAAGAGGTTGGGGTTTTCTTTACTGGCAGCGAAGGTGCACTGGTTTTGCAAGAAGGGCATGGGGTAGATTCAGATTCTCCCCTAGCTAGTGCAGCTGTCAAGGCAATTGTGTCCACTGGTGGTGGATTCATCAAGGGGGGTGATCTGAGTATTGTTCAAATAAAATCTTTGGGACATATCATCAAATGCAACTTGGCTCAATTGTTGTTTTCGTTCCTAGATGTCATATTGGTGTGGTCTGAGGTCGTTCGTAGAAATTATGGTGCAAGGCCAAACGGTCCAGGATAAAACTCAATAAACTGGTGTCCAAGTTTGTGGCAAAGGTCAACGGTATTCCGGTGCAGCAACGGATTTTAGAGTTAAATGTGGTTAACCTGTTCCACAGCGGCGGGGTCCATTTAAACGAAATAGTAATGAATCCCTTTAACCTGGGGATCCAGGTGGCAGTCTAGTAGGCCATGATTTTTTGTTGGGTTGCCCCATTGATTTAAGGTTTAAAAAAGCGTGATTGTTGCAGGTAGTGTTTCCTTGCTGGTCAGGGAAAGTAAATGACGGTGACGGAGTTTGGTTATTAGGATGGCAACTTGAGTCTCAGTACTCCCCTAACCTTTTGCATGGTAAGGTCAATGTCCTTGGTCTTGCACATCAAACTTATTTTTGAATGGTGGTTAGCACCGGTGTGTTGCAGCATATGGAGATGTTGCTTTTAGTGGATGAGGGGGGAGGTGAGTACCTCTGGTGGTAACTAAAAGGTGGACCATCAAGGAAGCTTGTTTGGTTCCTATAGTGTATTGGGTAAGATTAAGTTGTTTATGTAATGTTATGCATGTTTATTCTTATAAAGATTTTTTGGTATTATGCTGATAAAGTATGCTTCTTGTATGTAGCTGGATGTTATTTATTTAGGATCTGCATCGCTCTCCAGGTCCTGTTTCCCAACAGGTTTGATCATGGGACATTCATATGTCTACCGGCACAGGAAGTGGACAGTTGATCATCCGAATTAAGAGGTTGGGGTTTTCTTTACTGGCAGCGAAGGTGCACTGGTTTTGCAAGAAGGGCATGGGGTAGATTCAGATTCTCCCCTATCTAGTGCAGCTGTCAAGGCAATTGGGTCCACTGGTGGTGGATTCATCAAGGGGGGTGATCTGAGTATTGTTCAAATAAAATCTTTGGGGCATATCATCAAATGCAACTTGGCTCAATTGTTGTTTTTGTTCCTAGATGTCATATTGATGTGGTCTGAGGTCGTTTGTACAAATTATGGTGCAAGTCCAAACGGTCCAGGAAAAAACTCAATAAACTGGTGTCCAAGCTTGTGGCAGAGGTCAGGGGTATTCCGGTGCAGCAACGGATTTTGGAATTAAATGCGGTTAACCTGTTCCGCAGCGGCAGGGTCCATTTCAATAAAGTAGTCCTGGATCTTTTTAACCTGGGGATCCAGGTGGCAGTGTAGCAGGCCATGAATTTTTTGTTGGGTTGCCCCCCTTTGATTTAAGGTTTAGCCAGTGGGAGTATTGAGGAATTAGTTAAGAAGGTGCATAGAGGAATCCTGTGTGTGTGAGGGTGTAGTGTTGGAAGATGGAGCTTTGTGCTTTATGATACGGCGGCTGAAGGTGGATGTTTTTGGTAGAAGCCTGTGGGTGGAGTTTGGAGCGATCAGGGATTCAGTGATTTGTCCGCTAGCAGCTCTTAAGCATTTTT
>VKOC01001482.1:0-117440 GCA_009364415.1 Spea multiplicata | reverse complement strand
GCAATATACTATATGCGCAAAGGTTAGCCTTTAGTACAGTTCTTGATCACAGAGGTCTCTATGGTCACTCAGGGGTTAACCCTTTATTCCCATGATTTCTCTTAGATGATTGGCCATTTTGTAGATGCCCCTTTGGCTTTCATGCCATATTCCTCTGATTGGGTTAATGAACAGAAACTAGTATCACGTGACTGGCTGGGTAGGGAGAGTGTCTGAAGTTTGATTAATTCACTGTTATAATCTAAAGGAAGCTGCACCAGAGAAAGGTTGAGGAAGCCCTCAGTCCAGCGAGCTGCTGGGACTGCAAATCCCACCATCCTTAGCCAGCCAACGATTACAGAACTGGAGACTGGTTGGCTAAGCATAATGGGCAATGCAGTGAACGCACAGCATGTGAATGCAAGGGGATCCATTCTATTTTGGTAACAAAAGTCATAATATTTATTAATGCTGATACATTGTTTCCGAGGATTCTATTAGCCTGCGTTTTTCTATAACAAACAGCCAAAAAATGATCAGCTTAAGGGGTTAAACGCATGATTTCAGCACTGGACAGCTCCTGACCCGGTCCCAGTAATTAATATATCATGACTTCAGAATGCAGCAGAACAGGGATGGGGATCCCATGACTTTAAGCCACTGAACCCTCTGGCAGAATGTGTCAGCTCCTCAGAGTTGTAGGAGTGATGGCACACATTATGGGTATAAATGTTTAAACATGATGATAATATATTAATGCTGCTATTATATATTTATTTGCTCTGATTGCTAGTTCAGCATAGCATGCAGGGGATCATAAGGAAGTCATTTGTTCTGTTAAATCATTGAAGGGATTCTCCTGTCCACCTTGATGCATTATATTCACGTCTTCCTTCTCCATGGTGCTGACCTTTGGGGATGTTCTGTAAGGAGTTCATGTAACAGGGCATTATTATTTAAACGGTGCTTTGGTAAAATGTATACTGATTGGCCAGGGTAATAATTCATGGGTTTTTTTTTATTCCATTTAGTGAATGACAATGTTCTCTGCTATGTCTTGGATCCTGTTTTTGTGGATAAGTCTGTTGACCCTGCTGTACTGCCAGGGCTCCCTACATCACACCTTCCAGCAGCATCACCTTCACAGACCAGGTAGGAGTCCTTACCCCATCTACTCTCTGATATCAGATACAATGCGGAGTGCTTTTTATTTGGCCATAAATAAGCCCTCTTCAGATGTGCTTTGCTGTGGTTTCATCCGGTGGTATTCTGCTGAGAAGCTGTGAAAAAGACCTAAATGCTTTATGGAGTTAAGGGCTGCGCTTGCAGGGCTGGAGTAACCTGCACAGGGAGAGATCGGTTGTATTGTATTCATAATGATTGTAGGGATGCTTATTTGTGCTAAGAGGTGCGAGGTAGGACTGGGGTGAGTAGTACAGGGAGTCATTTTGGATAATGGTGTGCATTTTGTGTTTTTTTTTTTTTTACTTATGCATTAAATAAATGCCACCCCTGCTGCAGAACAGCTTTGGACATAAAGATCAAACAAGTCAGCCTTTTCTCCTCTTTGAGGATTTAGCTTATAATCAGAGGCCGCTGCACCAAACAGAACAACGATTGTCATATTAATTGGGCATTTATGTTAAGTGTCAAGCTTTTTAGCCTTGGTTTTGATTGACTACAACACCCATCATCCTCAGTTAGTTTTATCGGTTGTACCAGGTTCATATGGTTTGTAGAGTTGCTTTCGCATCTTCCAAAGCTGCCATACTTTGCATTTGAAATCAATCGATCATTCTGCTTGAGTTGTGTGACTTAAATTAGTAAAATTAAAGAAAAATGTCTGCCTTCCGTCCGGCTCAAACATTTACAGTAAATTCAACAACAGCAAGTGATCTCTGGATTTGTGCCAATACAGTATGGGTAACCCTTTCGAGGCTGGGCAACACATTTCAGTGCGTTGAAAGGGTTAAGTTATGCATTCAACAGCTTACCCCATCACAGAAACATAGAAGCCTAGAACCTGCTGGCCGGGCGGCCCCCGTTTGGCCCCCGTCTAGTCTGCCCGTTCCTGTAAAGACTCAAACCTTAATCAGTTGTTGGTCTCGTCTTAGATTCAGGAGCCGTATGTCTGTCCCATGCATGTTTACCCCCCCTCACTGTATTAGCCTCTACCACTTCTGCCGGTAGGCTGTTCCACTTATCTACCATATCATATCTGAAAAAAGAAGACAATAAAGCATTGCGTTATTTGCATATTTTCCCTTAAATTTAATTTCCCTTAAATAGTCACCTTCATGTTTTTTATTTTATTGGGGTACTCGGTTTGTTTATCATGGGCTAATGTTATTGTTTTGCAATCGTTTTTATATGATGCTAGAAATAATAAGTTACAACTACGATAATATTTGTTGGTGGAAAAAAAGAAAATAATGTTGTTCATGAATCTTATGACCTTATCAATAAAAATAATTATTTTATGTGTGCGTAGAAAAAATATATTATAGAGCTCAACGCCCGGCGCCCAGGTGTGATACGTGCGTAGAGCATTTTGGGGGGTACATTTGGCCAACGTCACTAAAAAAAACTTTTTTTTACCCACTAGTGCCACCTATTGATATTCTAATTTTAATTAAAATAAGTAGGTTTTTTGCTGTTGCTTTTAATGATTTTGCTGCAAAAGAAAAAGTGATTTTCAGGCCATTCAGTAATTAATCATGAATTAACTTCAAGTAAAATGCAGAACAGGATACATCAACATTTTTCACTGATTCTAATTCTGGATTATATAATAAAAAACTATATAATTTTTAAATAATAATGAATTTATACATTAATTTAATAAATAATTATTAAAAATGTAATCGTAGTTATTGTTCTGCATTTGATGAACTTCCGTTAACTAAAAGACCTAAAGGGGATGGAGCTGAAAATGGAAAGAAATGTTATTTTTAGCAATATGTAGCACGTCGTATAGTTCTTCTCTGCTTTTGAAATGTACTAAACGCTAATTAATTAATGGATTCCTGCAAATGTTAATAAAAGGAGACGTCTGCTAACTGCGTTAAATTCAGTAGAAGAATCTTCATCGCAAACAGAATGGTTTATATAATTAATGTTTGGGGAAAAAAACTATAATATTTTAGTCCAAAATCAATTTTAACCCTTTAAGAGCTCATAAAAAATATTCTATTATAGTGACTTGATAATGGTGGTGACCAAACGGCTCTGATATCAGCCCTTATGGAAAACCGTGTCTTGTCAGGAGGGAAAGATATCCTGAATTAAGTCACCTGCATTCAAGCAGGGCTTCCAGCTGTTATATACCAGAGGGAAAAGCACCAATCAGGATGCTCAGATACCATTAAATCAAAGTCCAGTGTTGTGATGGTGGATATAATGGCCGATGTGTGGCATTAAAAGGCAGATGATGGGAATACAACATTCTATTTGACCTGAGATTACAAAATATGCACACATAGTTTGGGGTCACTTAGAATTTTCCTTGTTTATGAAAGAAAAGCAAATTTTGTCCATTAAAATGACATGAAATGGATCAGAAATCCAGCACAGACGGGGTTAATGTTGTAAATGACTATTGTAGCTGGAAACAGCTGATTTTTTTAATGGAATCTCTTCATAGGCGTACAGAGGCCTTTATCACTCCCATCACTCCTGGGCCCACTCCCATCACTCTGTGTTCCATGGCCCTTTATCACTCCATCACCTGTGTCCATCATGGCCCTTTATCACTCCCATCACTCCTGTGTTCCAATGGCCCTTTATCACTCCCATCACTCCTGGGTTCCAATGGCACGTTGTGTTCGCTGATCCAAGTTTAAGTTTAAAAAGCAATTATGTTAGAGCCAGAAATGTCCCTGTTTTCCATGAAAAGAGCTGCATGACCCCAAAACCTTTGAACGGTGAGGTATATCAATGCTTTATTAGCTGGATAACCCTCGGCCAGATTATTGCATGTAAATTCCAACTGGAAACCCAAACGTCAGGTCGTAAAAGTGGCCGAAAAAAAGGAGGCGTTACGAGAAAAGCAAAAAACAACGAGAGGGCTGAACGTCTTGCTTTCAAGCATTTGCTTAAGTTTGAAAAATGACCTCTTTTACGAGGCGGGATAAGTGTGATGTCGGGTGAATACCAAACACTCAGGAAATGTAAAACTGATACATCTTTCGCTCAGGACGGTGATACGAGTGCGGGTTCTTCTGCCGCTTTATCACCTGCTTAAGACCAGCGCGGTCCCCCCCAAGCGGGACTCTTTTAGGCGCCGTCTCCATACCCTATGTGAGTAAGATTGATGGCGCCCTCATCCCTGGCAGCCAATTTCAGTCTCTCAAGAAATAATCCACTACATTGACAGATGAGTGGAACCAGACATCCCGTTCACATCACTCGCCGCATTTTCAGCCTGAATTGTAAGTGAATGTCTTATCGAAAAAAAATATTTTGGAGCAGTTCGATTTGTCTGTAGGATCTTCTGTCATCATCAGATGATTTTTTGGGGGATTTTTGCTTTTTTTTTAATCCAGAAAACAAATGACCATAACATGTACATGGATGATGTCATACGTGTTTATTTATATGGGATTTCTTCTAAATAAGCTGATCCTGAGACTCTTACATACAAAAAATATGTTTTTTTTCCAGACAGATGCTCCAAAACAAAATCAAAAGAATTAGTCCCAGACTGGATTTGCTGAGATCAAATATATATATATAAAAAAAACTGAGCTCTGGAGCTGTTTTAATGTGGTTCCCAGCTGCCGCTGGACTCAGAAACGTTTCCACGTGCTTTGAATATGATGCTTTCATTAAATTTGAATGTGGTTTGAAACTGAGACGATGAGACATATTTACGGCCAGAGCTACCTCATATGGGGTTGACGATTCTATAAGACTTAGCACCAAAATGACTTCAATGAAACCATAGACTTTTCCGTATACAAAGAAGTCCTGGGGTAGAATTATTGTCCATCAGGTACAAGTAGCGTCCGCCTGAGACAACAACCATTATATATTGGAGGCAACATTGGGTTTTGCCCCAATCTCCAGCCAAGGGGCAAAATCTCAGGGTCATAGGTCTGGAACTGACTCATTCATATTTTACATTGACCTGATGGCATCTAAGACTCTTATTAGTATGTTACGGTTGATATCCCTGCTTGAATGGAGTTGACTTAGTTAAATGTTTCTTGAAATAATGACAAGTCAAGATTTCCATGAGTGTTCGAGCCAATTAGTTAACACATTTGGCAATTGATGGGTTCATTCTTGTGGTTTCAGGGTCAACTCGTTTAGAAAGCTCCCAGGAATAGATTTTATCAACAAAACCAAAGGAAAACATTCTTTCGACAAACAAAGTTCTATGTAAAAGGATGCATTAGATGTATATTTGCAGGTGAGGGCATTCGAGGTACTCATCGTCACAGATGGAAATTTCCTCGTCGATCTCATATGGGTCGGATGCTTTTAATTTATTGTACTGGTCGGCAGAGAGAGAGAGAAAAGAAGCGATTCTTCAGAGGAGCCCATTAAGACATTTCCAAAAATGTCTATATTAACCCAAAATAAGATCAACTAAGTGTGGCAAGCTCTCTTCGCTTCGTCGGAAACCTAGGTACCCTTGTAATTATTGTGCGCCTTTTCTTAAGGAATATCGGAAATCTCAGGCAAAGTGCAAGGAGTTGTGAATAATTCATTCCGAATTCTCTTCTGTTGTACTCTGTCTTCCGCCAACATAGGATGTTAGCCCGAAGCATGTATTCTTAATAACACCATGGGCGTTATTTAGTGTTAAAAAAAGGCAAATACATTTACATGCCACGGTGTAAATTCTTGTGCTGTAGAAGATTTTTTTTTTCAACAGAAGCAAATATGGAAAGACAGACGGATCTTAAGATTCGGCGTTTTGTATATATGAGATTAATTAGGCATTTGGCTTGAAATGTAGCATTGTGCAGCTCGTGGACAGAACGTAGATTTAAAGGGACATTATTATACAAAGTTTTTTTTTTGAGAAACATTTAAATGCTCTTCGTAATAGAGTAATGCAGTATTATTATTAAAAAAAACTTTTTTTAGCATTTTGTCACTTTTTTGTTACTGACACTAATTTATTTAGTATGCATCGGCTTTCCCGTTGGTCTTGATTTACTGAGTAGGTGGTAGATAAGTGGAACAGCCTCCCAGCAGATATATAGAAAAAGTAGTAAGATAAGGTTTGGGTAGGTTTTTCAGGAATGGGCAAAACTTTGTGGCCGGCTCTCGGAAGCAGATCCTCCCCAATGGCTCTTTTCTCTTTTGTGGAATCCATTGGCACTTCATACTGTTTATAATATATGATTGGGTTTAAAAACATAGATATTGTCTCTGATACAAATTTTGAAAAGCCGCCTTATCACCGCCTTATCACCAATGGCTGCTGTAAGACTATTCAAATTCATAGGTTCATCCAATGAGCTTCCTTGGTGGCAGGAATAATTTCATATGCTTTCTTAGTTTGATTGCAACTATCCGAAAGATTTGATTCTAAAATATAATACATAAAACATAAAAACAATACAAATTTAGAGACTGTTCCCTATCCCCCCCCCTATAAGTAATATATTTTAGCAAGGGAGGGCCGTACGGTAACTTTGATAAGTTTGTTTTCGTAACATTATATTGAGTGACCTCCGACTTGCAATTAGCAAGTTTTTATTTCCAGTGGCTCTGTGCAACCCTCTGTTCCAGTGCGCAATACAAAACTTATTTTCCCTATAATTAATATTATTTTAGTGTGTAATTGCATGTTATACGCATCACATATAATTACAGAGTTCCGCCTTCCCGCGAGGAAACCGGATAACACCCCACGTGTTTTCATCTAAAGAATAAAAGTAAGACGATACTATTGAGTTGGTGGAAACGGTGGGTTCTTATTAGCAAAACAAAAAGATTGATGCGTATAGAGCGGAAGATTGATTACCATAAAAATGACAAAGCTTAATACAATTATAAAATGTACCGGGATTCCAAATTAACATCGATTTTTAATATATATGAAAAATTCTGTAGCATTCGACATATTATGTTATGCTACTTGTCCAATTCCAATTATCTTATAAGTGAAGGATCAGGTAACATTGTAAACGTATATTCTAAGTGTAAAGGTGTTTTCCAATCTAACATATGCTAAAAACCCAGAAATCTATTGTATATATTATTATTGTTATTATTATATTTATATTATTAAAATTATTATGTACTATATGGACAAAAGTATTGGGACACCTGAGCATTACACCAACAGAGACCTTTATGACATCACATTCTAAATTCATAGACATTAGTATGAAGTTGGTCCCCCCTTTGCAGATATAACGGCTTCCATTCTTCTGGGGAGGCTTTCCACAAGATTTTGGGGGAGTTTCGGTGGGAATTCTTGCCCGTTCATCCAGTAGAGCGTTTATGAGGTCAGGCGCCCGGCTCACAATCTCCATTCCAGTTCATCCCAAAGGTGTTGGACGGGGTTGAGGTCAGGGCTCTGTGCGGCCGGCCAAAGTTCTTCCACCCCAAACTCATCCAACCACGTCTCTATGGGCCTTCCTGATGAGCAAGGTCATAACATATTGATTAATATTCTTTTTAATATCGCTTTACGATAAAGAAGCATTTGATTAAAACTATTCCCAGATATTATTAGCATCAAATAATTTCCTCTGCGTTTTTCTATACCTTTCAAGTAAGAGATTCCAGTGAGTTCTAAGAAACCAACTATGCTACCTATCTCACCAGTCAGAGAAGAAAAGATCCCAATAAAAGCCCCTTTGTGAATGTTTTTTTAAACCATGGGCTCTATGGAGTTGTGTGTTGACTTGTATTCCTCAGTCCCATAAGTAGGTAACTTCACAGCATGTTCACGCCATTCAATCAATAATCAGCTTAAATCATCCTTTTGAGTTTAGTTTGAAAGAACTGTTTTAATCTACAAATAAGGCATTCTTTTTGCTGCGTTTAGAGCAGAGGGGACTGCATTTTACCAGTTAAACTTCTTCTATAAAGACATTTTTTTAAAAAAAAACATGGTAACGTTATCAGGAATCTCTTTGATACGCAACGCACGCTGGGCACGGGAGCAAAGTATGAAACCGTTCGACAAAAAGACGGCTTTAATACGCTTGTTGTCAAGTGTGAGAAATATATGTGAATGTGATATGCATGCGAAGGAGCTGCGATAATAACAAACCCTACATGCCAACGTTCATTTCCGAAAAGGCTTCCATATCCCAAAATATGGCGCTAGGAAGGGTTGGCAGGGAAACCAGTCCTTGGAAGGTTCTATCTGCAGCATATTATCCAGCGCCAGCATCTTCTCGGCTTGTAGGGTCAAATAAAGCCACAGTGGGGCATTTAATATATTGTAGACCTTATATGAAGTCACATTATGTAGTCTTTCATCAACGGTATATACATACCTCAGAGTCTAGAGTCCAAGAGTCAAGTTCTCCGGGTAGCAGAGCTGCGTTTGGCCAATTTAAGGCTGTCTGGGGCTTGGTCCACCCACATATGGGTAGCCGTGCCCCATAGAGGGGTACCCTGGCCTCTGCGCACGTTCTGCCCTCCATAAAGCCACTGCCCCAGAAGAGGGAAGGCACCAGGGAATGCACCCTGGGAAGTTCCCATGTACGCTTCTATAAAGGCCTGGAATGGTCATCTGGGACGCCATGCAGATACACAGTGGGCCAGTTTGTGATAGGGCCTCATACTAACCAACACTGCCGCCCTAGTGGCAGATCAGGTATTCATGCATGAATACGAAAAACTACTGCAATGCCCATGATGCTCAGCGACTGGTGTCCAATGCTAGGTGAAATTTAGGGAATTGTGGTCCAAAGCATCCACACTTTTTGGGGATACTGGTATCAGTGACCTGAATGACCTTTTAGTTCTGGTTTTAAGTCATACACAAGTATTTCTAGGCTTTTGTAGAAATAATTAACTACGCGTTCAGCCAAAGGCTACACAAAAAACAGATTAAACGGGAACGTCTCTCTGAGAAATTTAGTGGTCACTTTTATGCGTAATGATTTTTTTTCTCCCCTCGTTGCTTCTATTTTGGTTGGCAGGCAGAAAAATCAGTTATGGATCAAATGGAGCCATTCGTCACGGATTAATGCATTCAAATGTTTTGATAACAGTCGGAGACAAACGCGTGAGTGTGACGGTGGTGGCTGCCTATGGAAGGAAAAAAAAAAATTTTAACGAGGCTACAGAAAAGCAAAAAAAAAAAACAAAAAAAGTGAAATCCTACCATTTCAAACATCCAATCACCTAATGACTCATTTATGATAGATTCGTTAAAATGATGTATGGTGGGGAATTTTTACAGCGTTGCTGAAAAAAAGAATAACTGATGAAGTGAGTAGTAATGTGCATTTGCAAAGTCAAAGATATGGCAATAGGTGTAACTATGTATCAACGCAACAGATATATGGAGCTGGCTTTTGCGCTTCGTAGCTTGGCCGTGGGGAATGGCCTGAGATTCTAGGGTTCTGCAAATGCTTAGACTATTTTAGGACGTATCTTTCAGCATTAGATCCAACAGAATATCTTGTGAATGTAACCATATCACTTCTTTAATGTTGTACAGTGGTCATTATTACAATAAAGGGCAATATTAATCATACCAGATCGTGATAAATTTGCATTATTAGACACATGTAGAGAAAACAAATAGTCAATTAACTCTGCCAAAATCTATTACATTGCACAGGCTATAAGCGTACCATACCGATGGATACAATAGTTCACACTTTAGAGACCTCTTGGCCAATTCCAACCTTTTCTGGCAGATATTTCATCATTTTCCTGAAAAAGATGCAGGGTGCTGCACAGTAATAGCAACTGATGGGATCTACATTCAGCCTCGGATTTCAATTGTAGGAACCTTAAGGAACATGTATGGCTCCTCTCATTTTTGTTAAATATATATTTTTAAATAGTGGTTATAGGCACCTTGTTGAGGGAAAATGGATAGGACATGGTCATAAATAGATGCTGGGAATGGGTGGAATGGGTAACATGCTGGGAATGGGTGGAGCATAAGCAAGCGTAGAGGGGAGTTCCATTAAGGATGAAGAACATTTGCATAAATATATCCATATTTCTATGCAGTGTGGGGGTACGGACCCTGTACTCGCTCAGGACCATCCTCATGCCAAGGTAAAAGGAGCCGTTAATGGAGATGGGTGGAGGGGAAGGCAAAAGATTTAAGAAGAAGATAGAAAAGGTATGCTATGATGGAAGCGTAATAAGATGGCTTGATGGGGAGCCTCGAACTTGGGGTTCTTGATTAACTGTTGTTGAAGAGTTGAGGGATCCGTTCATTTAAAAGATGGACCTCCGTACGATACAATAACCCCCAACGCTATCAGCTTATACTGGCTTCAGCTGTAGAGACTCGTCGAAGCTCCTGAAAGACTTCTGGGTAACGATGACCTTGGATTCCGCCTGTAAAATGAAACTGCAAACGATACAGTAACATGTTCCTAACTTCAAAGATCAATTCTTCAATAAGGTAACATTTCTAATCAACACCTATTATAACTCGCTGTATTATTTCCCACATCGAGTTCATAACAACACCGTTCCCTCCGCCGCTGCCATTTCCATATAAATTGATGATTAACAGATGTCACAACATGATTAGTTGTTAGTGTCCCATTTAATGTGCGACTTGCAGGTGTTCTCTTTGTTGGATAATTGCAGTTAAGTTTACTTTCTCTGATGTTCTTCTATCCAAGGTTTGGAGTCTTGATAGGGGTCACGTTGTCCCTGTAATAGGACACTCCACCATTCGTAGAAAAGTCAAATGTCTTAACGTGTAATATTGTATCAAATGACAGATGGTGACAATGCTTTATTGACTGATTGTACCTAGGGGCACCTGTACGTGGATAATTGGGTTAAAAAACCTCTACTGTCCAACTTCAGCACCCTACAGCTAACATTTATAAGATTGTTATGGATTGTCACAAATTGGTCTTGACGGCAGATGGAAAAATGTCCAACAATCCAGATGATTTTTTACGATTGCTTATACACTATGCTCATCTTCCAAAATGGCGCTGCACATGGGCAGGACCAGGAGGTTACATAGGTGGATTGTGTGATCATTGTGTGTTCTTCCATGATGAACCAAAGTGAAATGTTAGGGCATAAGGCATTGGGACAATATACCACCAGCTGGGACCATCATAGGACCATCCCATGGAGAGGAAGCACAAAGCTACTTAGGAATGAATGATGATGTTTTCTCGTTATGTGTACGAATCGGATGCGCGTGAATGAAAAGCACATTTATCTCGGAATGCTTACATTCGGCGGAACCTAGGAGGTTAAACCGTAGAACTCCGCAGCTAGACTTGTTTTGCACCAGTTGGAATCTGCTAATCACAGGTCTACACAATTCTTTCACAAGGGTATTGTAATCCCAGTGGGTCCTCTTTATTTCTCTGCGTAGATTAGCTGTAAGTGATCCTGCTTCCCATCCGAGATGCTGGTTTTCTTAAATATTTCAACGGCTTGAAACTCTAAATGTTAGAATTGTTATGTCAATCATTCTTCGCAGGAGACACGCTGTTATGTAGACTGTATTACCCCCCCCCCTTCTACTATAACTGCCATTAATGACTGAAGCGTTTTCTGCTACTTAAGGAGGGCCCGGGAGAATGAAAGCATGAATATGAAATAAGAATAGGAAAATGATGGAACAATTATGTGGGCAATGTTCTTTCTGGTGGCATTTAGTGAAATTTAAGCTTCGTGAGGTAAGCTGCTTTTCACTCAAACTCCCATCATGCTTGGTAATCAAGTGGCTGAGCATGGTAGGGGTTAGAGGCGGAATAGCCCCAGGTCACAGCTGCTAAAATGGAGTCAGTTGGCATCGATACTCCATCTAGGATTGGCTACGACTTCTTTGTGGTTGGTGGAGTGGAATTCTTGTTAAAACATAACTCACATAATCCTCAGACACGTAGTTTGAAATAAGCGGAAAATCGAAGTTTGATTTTTCATTGTTTTATCTTGAAATCAAAGTGGATCACTTTTTAATTAATGGGGACACGGGGGAAGAGGTCACATGATGTTAGAAGTCAACTCAAAAACCCTGAAAACACTGCTGGCCACTAAAATCTCTACCCTTGATCCCCAACAGGCCTGGAATACCCATTTGTGCACCCCAGGCAAATTCCCGTTGGAAAACTGTCTGACAGCACCTCTAGACGCAGACCAAGTGCTCCATTATGCGGCCATCGGCTAGATATGCCTGGCCACAAGCGTAACAATGTCACCAAGTGGCTGCTGGCCTTAAAGTGCCGGGGACGCCCCCCCCGTCATTGACATTTCAGCCCTGCTCCCCAATATTTGCTTCTTTGGCTCACTAGCACCCACCGACGTCACTGGAACCACCTGCAACATCAGCAGGATCACCCACCGGTGTCATAGGGTAGTACCAACTGCGTCCCGCAAAGGGTTGGTTCCGGGTAGCCAGAGCCCAAAACTTCCCTGGTATGGCTTTAAAGAATATCAAGACAGCGGAGACAAAATGCTTTTAGTTACATTTTTCTCAATAAATCCCTATCTCTTCCCTCCTTTCGGAGCTCAAAAGAGCAGTTTTTTGAATCGTTAACATGCCCCGTAGCTCATACGGTGACCCATTTTAATTCATCAGGACCCGTTGAATTAATAACTACCCCGAGAATGGTTTCTGCTGCATGCGGCTGTGTGAATCGGCGTAGCGCGGCATGCCTAACACCGATACCTTTGTCGGGGAACAATAAAGCGTGGCTGTTACCATCATGGTTACGCTGAAAAATTGCATTAAAAAATGCAAATTATTTCTAAAGTTCAATTTCTGCTAAATGAAGAGCGTTGTAAACATATTTAGAAATGCTTAACATAAATTATGAGCTAATTAACATTTCCTGTGCAATTTTGGCTTCCAACAGCTTACCCTGCTAATTAGCAGATGACTAATAATCAAATTTAAATATTTCAACAATTGCGGCATTCATCACGTTTACCTGCCTTGGCGAGGGGTACTGGAATTAGAATTTGCTGCAGAAGATATGTTGTTGCGGTGACCCCTGGACTACGGGGACGATAAGCTGCTCGACAAAGGCAGATATCCGATTTTATGCAATTTTCGCTCGATAATACTTTTTTAGCCAAAATCCGCTATTTGAGATACCTTCCCTTCGTTTGATGTATAGTAGCACCGAGTATGGCTTTTACATAGAACCTAATTTAGAAACGTTCCCCCCTCCCGCACGCTCTGCCAGCCCGGCAGGTGACTTCTATCGCGAGCTCCTTTGTGCGCCGTACGGTCGCTGCACCTGGAGACATTTGCTTTGAAGGATCTAGAAGGAATTTTTTTATTATTTTTTTTCTTTTAAAAACACTGATTTTCTCTCAATGTTGGATGGATAATTCATTTTCCAGTTGTTTTTAGAACACACACCTGTTTGGGGTTTTTTTTTTTGTTGGATAGTGTAACAGTATGATCCGGAGCGGCAGGAGGAGACGCAGACTCCGGATGTGGCCGTGTTCTAAAATTGTAAAACTAGAAGGAGCAGAGACGTTTGTGTCATAACAGTGACCCTGGGTCGGTGGAGACCCTGATCTAACTCATATAGTCTCACTATACTGAGTGTTACAATATGGGGAATGTGTGTGTTTGAGTTTAAAGGTGTTAGTATGTGTTAAGGAAAGCGCGTGGATGCAAGCATGCATATGTATATGGTAGCCTAGAACAGATGTAAGCATTCTCAAACATTAGAGCGTTACCCTCGAATCAGACATGGGTCCTGCATGGCTTATTATGGTCCCGACCTTGGGTCTTTCTTATTACAACTGCTTACATTATATTTGGAAATTCCGGCAATGCTTTCTCGGCTTTTGTCTAGAACAGCGCTTACCAACCCGATCCTCGGGACATGCCAGCCTTCCGGGTTTTTTTAATCGCTCTATTGAGACAGAATGCGGTAATTACTAAAACCCAGTCCTGTAAGTGACCCTTAAGGATTGGATCAGGAACCGTTGTTCTAGAATATCCATTATCTCCGTTACTGGGAAATGTGGAAAACATGAAAACATTGTCAAATTCTATTTTTTGTTTAACTTTAGAGAAAAATCCTAATTCTTTGGGTGAGACAAATCCTTTTGTTTTACTATTTCTGCCTTTCCACCATTGGAAGATAAGACATAAAACATCCCTTAATAGGTATCCTTTATCAGGTCATTCAGTTACCAGAAGGCTCTCGGAAACGATTACAGAGACGGGGAAAAGCATTTTCGGAAACATTAACAAACCTCTTTGTGGCTGTTTACTATGTTCTTTCTTTTAATCCATCAAATGTAAACTAACTATTCTAAGACTCCCAAGACCTTCATTTGATTCCTTAATTTGTTTTTATATACTACTAAGCCGATAACATTCATACCATGAAGAATATTACTTCTGAGCGGAGAGCGGGGTATTTATTATACTCTGTATCTTCACACAAAAACAAATTTGATTGTAGCTCTGCTTTTCTCCGTTAATATCTCATCTGCTGCCTTTTTTACTGCTGGAATCATTAGTTCTTGTGTGAAAGTGGATACATACTTCAGATAAGGAATGAAACCCAGTTCAGAATGTATCTGTGCCCTCAAACACGGAATAATCTTTGCGTTGCAATATATATTGTTGTATTAAAAGGCTATAATAATAAAGCAAAGCATTTTAACTTAGAAGCCTAGATTGTGAAGACGGATAAACCCCATTCGGCCCCCGTCTAGTCGCCCGTTTCTCCTACTGTAAAGACTGAAACCTTAATCAGTCGTTGGTCTCGTCTTAGATTCAGGAGCCGTATGTCTATCCCATGCATGTTTAAAATCCCTGCACCTACCTACTACCCTCTCAGCAAAGTAAAACCTCCTTACGTCCTATCACTTGAAGTGTTTATGGTGAATCTAAGTTTATTTAGATCTCATATACAGATAAGACCTATCAGGTGGTGGCTAGTAATGTTCTACGATGAAACATGTTTTAGGCTACCTTCCACATTTACCTACTAAAATGACTTTAAAGTCTAACAAAAAAAGTAAAGACAAAATACTGTGATTGCCATTTAGTCAATATATACAGAAGGCTACAAATAATTTATTAGCAACAGAGCAGAAAATGAGGACGCTGCGGGAATATATTAGAGGAAGAAAATGTATTTATATTCGGATTTTTTAGAGGTAACACAATCAGAATCTTCCTCCCGGATTTTGACCTAGATACAGACACCACGTCTTACCTCTTCATAAAGGGCTGGCAACGTTATGTTTTATATTAAAAAAGTTATAGTTTAAAGGATAAAAAAAAAACATTGTGGTTTTTGGGTCTCGTTAGATTGAATTTTGGAACATATTGAATAAATTTAATAAGAGATTCTAGAAAAAAAATATGAAGAACCCCTCAAGGAACAAAATATACAAAGCGGGTTTTTCTAAAGTATGTTTATAGGACATTTTAGGAGCAGCAGATGATTTACTTGTATTATATATCTCATACGCATTCAAGGACATGCCACCCGCAGTGATAGTAGTGCGTAGTTATGGAAATGGATAAGAAGAGGGCTTCTTTGATTCCAATGATAAGGGCCCCATGGAGCCTTGATCCACCCAGGAATTTTAGCTAGAATTTTATTTACATGACCGGGTTCTAATTTAGAATGTGGCATATAATCAGTATGGCTGAAAACCTCGGAAACGATTGTTCACAGGCTTCCCTGCCTCCTTTTTATCTACGGTAGAGAAAGTAGCAAGGATGGACCAGAAGGGAGGTATTGGTTTTGTTGGGAATTTAATAGGTTGAACTGGGCAAGGATCCCATAAGACTGAAACATTCTCTGGACATGATGTCTTGGCTTTCAGAACCTCAGAGTCCAGGAGTAGTGGTCGTTAATTGTCAAGTAGGATGAATACATACACTTATTGATAGGAGGTATGGCCATGTTTGAAAGAATAGGATTAAATGGTGAAAGTTCACAGAACCCTGCGCCTTTCGGTGGCACACGAGGCAATGACACTTTGTTATGGGTTATATGGCCGTGGTTGGCTCAGGGCCACCATCAAAAGGAGACATGTCCGTGAAACCATTGTAAAAATTATCTGTAAATGGTTTAGAATAGATTGAAGACTACCAAAAGTTTGGTCTACGGGCCATCAGTTCACTTAAACAAGCACAACATATATTAAAAACTGGTCATATGTTGTGTTCAAAATGAATGGGCCAAGAAGTCCATTGTATGTTAGACAAATATGTCATTAGGATATCTTCAGAATGGCTGAACCATTAACGAATGTGTCAACGTGTCAATGGTTTTCAAGTTTTATTAATGTAAAGGTCTCTTTTATGACAGGTCCACTTTTAAGTGGCTTTGTGGCCAAGTCCTTTGTCTACCCTTGTGAAGCACGCTCATTGAAATGCTCTACAGACATAGGCTTAGGAAAGACCATAACCATGGAAGGTTAAGGTCATTTTTGTAAGAATATCTAAAGGACCTTAACTATTAAATACGATTTGATGGATGAAAGGAAAAAAAAAATATTGATTGGAATGTTACCATTTCTGCCGTATTCTGTCCGCGTGCTGAGTCACTTTATGGGATTGTTAGGTTTATTTTAAAACGCTGTTTGTTTATTCCAGTAACAAAGGACATTAGGTCAGATATTGTTCATTAAGGGTAACTCGCATATTGGATGAGGTTCTTCCAGGAAGCAGGACATCTTAGATTGGTTTTTACTGGTGGAGAGACAATTCATGATTTATTTTCATTGAAACAAGAGATGCGGAAATTCATTTGCTTTGATTATACATTGTTCAAGCATCGATTGATTTTGGGTGCGCGATTCGAGCTAAATACATGTTATATATTTTTATTATATTATATTTTTATTATATTTTTATTATTATATTTCTATTTTATTATATTATATTTTTATTATATTTTTATCATATTATATTTTATATTATTATATTTATTTTTAAATATTTTTTTTTCCATTTCGC
The DNA here is from genome assembly GCA_009364415.1 of Spea multiplicata. Lineage (NCBI taxonomy): Eukaryota > Metazoa > Chordata > Amphibia > Anura > Pelobatidae > Spea > Spea multiplicata. The sequence goes on along the minus strand of VKOC01001482.1, from coordinate 100,363 downwards.
AAAGCTTACTTATGTAAAAACAAGAAAAGTAGCATATTGTAACAAAAATAATTTTTATCTTGAGATTATGTATAAAGAATCATCATGAAAACTTTGTATTTCACTGAAATTTCAAGCTTTACCTTCATTCTCTTTTAATGACCCAAAGAAGAGGTGAATAACTAAATACAATTATTTAATAAAGTACTCTAAATTATGCAATTTTGTGTTTTGCTTATTTAATATACACAAATTAGCTTGTATTAAACGTATTAGGCTTTTTTTTTTAATGTCCGAATTTTGTTTGTAAATATAATTTATAGCCCAATTTTACTTCCACCCGAGACAAAGAGATTTATGTCGTTTAATATAATCTCGCACGCCGAGAAATGTAAATTTTGCACACATTACTCTAATGCGTTTAACGTTTTAAGTTTAAAAGAATTAAAACTCTTTAACTTTCTAATTTTCCATATATTCAGATTGATTGGAGTCTCAGGTTCATTATTCTCCCAGGCAAGATTTATGATCTATTAAATAATTCCAAAAGATTATTCTGAACAAATTAAGTGATGTAATAAAACTGAACAGTAGGCCATCCATTTTTTATATTAAAAAAGATATATAATCTGCTAGAGCATTGAGACGTTTTCTCCTTTTTGCATTTAATGTATATTTTTTGACTCTATAGCTTTTTTTTTTAGTTCCACGATTGTTCCTTAAGATATGAAATCCAGCATTGTTAGAAAATGTCGTTTTGTGTAGGCTGTAGAAATAAAATAGACAGTAATGCCTGTAATACAGGGTTCCTAGAATCCTACTAAAGTGCAACCCACATTCCAATTTTTTTACATTTTGGGCAAAAATACTATTAAAAGTTCTATAATGCATGTAAATTCCATTATTTCCATGGTTTCAAAAAGAAAGTAGCTTGAGGCACAAATATACTCAAACTCTCTAAGAAAGTTTGACATGGGAGCATTCTCTTTAATTAGAGCTGGGTATTGATAGGGTGATAGGATGGGACAGAAGGGAGAAAGCCGAGGGCATAAAGGGCGAATTCCCTAAGGACCACAAAGAATGGGCACATGGTAAAGGAATGGGCAGCATTTCCATAGGGATGGTGTATTGGCCTACGTGCGGTTGGCTTAGCATTGGCCAATTGGCGATAGACAGTCAACGTTACCAAAATGTTAACAGGTCATTTGGTTTTTAGGTGGTTGACCATGTTGGAGTTAAACTTACCCAAGAAACAGAACAGATATCAGGTTTTTTAAAATCCTGAGTTTACTGTTACATACTCAAAAAACTCAATATTTGCAGAATAAACCCAGGAGGGGAACCATAGTGTTTTAGCCGGTATTCGGATAAATGGATGGATTGTTTATGGTATGTAAACCATTGTTCCAGACACGGATCACATGCGCCCCATCATACAGATATCATATTGTGCTAACGATGCACGTTATGTTATTATCCATCTCCATATGACCATAAATGCTGTGATTTTCCTAATGTTGCAGATAACGTTGGGCGCGCAGCGTGGAATACGGCTCCACTTGACCAATGGCCCACAAAATGTTATCCGTGATGATTGAAAATATAATCTTGGCTGTCAGAAAGGGAGAGTTCACTATACCATGTGTCCACAATTTAACCCTTTGATTTTATTATTGTGTTGGATGTCTATCCCATGCATGTTTAATCCCCTCACTGTATGGGAGATCAGACTCTTTCTGGTATACGTTATAGTTGTTAAAAGATAGATATCAGATAAGTTAATCTTTGAATAGTCTGTATAAGCGAGCTGGTTGACTCTTCTGTCGGATAATTAATTGCGTAGGATGGCTTTATTATAAAACCTTCACTGTTTGTGCCTTCATTATTATAATGACTGAAATGGTAATTGTATATATTTGTGTTAAAAGCTCATTTACATTCTCATGACCCAGAATCTAAATGTATTCAGCGTAGCAAATGTTTGACATCTCAGAAATTAAAACAGCTACCAGCTACAGCTCAGATAAACCAAATACGCATGTTGGTCCGTTCCTTCACTTTGACTCTATTTTATAATAATATATATAATAAATAAATATATATAAAAATATATATATATTTATATATATAATATATATATAAATATATTTATGATAATATATCTAATAATATAAAACTATATATATAGTATATATTATAATGATATAAGTATGAAAATATTAATTTTATAAATATTTTAGTTGGTATAATAGAGCATAAAAGATTTCGAGGGTCCTGTGAAAAAAATGTAACATGACTAATCATTATTGAATGGAGCAGAAGTCCTTTCACAAAATTATTATCTAGTTGCTTGAAGGTTACTCGAATTGTCTTTTAAGTTTAAGATCTTATTCTTGGGACTCGTGCTTAGTGTATATGAGAGATGTGAAGTACCAAGGGTAGAGCTCTTCTTATTCTGGGGTTCTTCGCGTAGGGCCGAGGCTGGGCAAGACAACCTTTAGTGGGTGAAAACTGGACAGGGGAGCCCGGGAAAGGGTAAAGAGTAGGCCGAATTTATGAAAGGTTTAGCGCATAATTTTTGTAACTTAGTATAATACTTTGTAGGAACTACGGCACTCGATATGCCACTCCTTTTCCAAAACATGCTTTTTTCTGTGAATCGCACCACTTTAGGGAAGGTTTACCACTTGGTAACTGTAACATTTCTCTCTTTACCCAAGGTGAAGCATTCCTCCGAATCTCTTTCCTCGAGATCTCCTTTGTGCTTTAATACTCCTTATCGAAGGCACCCCGGTCATTTCTGTCTTCCATCGCTCTTTATCTCCGCCAGCCATCTGTGTATCTGAAATTTAGCGTCCTTTATCGAAATCTCCACACACTTTATCTGAGGTTTAGCACCCCTTTTTCTGAAACATCCCAATCTTCTTCTGACGTTTAGGACTCTTTATCTACTGCTTAGGATTTGTTAAATACTATTCTTTAGAAGCCTTTGAAGAATGTATCCCCTGGTTTGAACAGGCTATTCAACAAAACTATTTGGACTTCCCGTGGACACAATATTATTATTCTAGAATCTTGATAACATTATTACATCGCAGCCTTTGGATGAATTTCAGAGCCATTCGCTTGCCACTACGTCCTCTTGGAGATTTTTTTTTTGCCGCGTTGTGTTCTTGCCCTGTGTTTTTGATCTTTAATCTTTACATTTAGGATTTGTTCAGCCATGGCTAACGCGGAGACGTGCGTTCAATGGGACACTTAATGATTTTCATCTACTCTTTCGCTTCTCAGAAAATAGAGAAGGATCTCCTAATTCAGCAAATTTGCCCTGTTCATTCCGAGACGCTCCTCCACGGATATTATAAATCAGTTTGTGCGACGGAGATCAGAAAAAAAAATATGAAGTGCTGTAAACCAGATCCTTTCAATGTGATTTTAGCTGGGATTATTAAACCTTCTATGAAAACCATTCACTGGATTTTTTCTGTATCATCCTATTTTTATTACTATAGTTATTACCCAATTATAATAGAAATGTTTTATCTACCTGCAATTAGAGTACCAGACCAACTCGCACAATTACTATTAAGATAGTTATGGCTCAGATCAGTTATTTAATGGAGAAAGCCTTGAATAATTCTTCATTTTCGAGAAAACTTGCTGAGAAACGTAATTTGTTAGGCTTTTAAAGACAAGGAACATGATTATTCCTTTCTCTTATTTCTCGTAGTGCCTCTTCTCTCATAGCACGCCATAAATTATTCCTCGGTTACGTGCAATTATTACCTTAATAGAATGCATGAAATAAGCGGCGCTATAGATTGTAATATCATCAGCGTTCTAGAATTGCGTATTGAGCAATGATGGAAGGCAGAAGGCGAAATAAGCTATAGATTAAGTGCGGTTTGAGAAATCTATTGCTGGATTTTATGGCTGTCTCTCTAGGGAAAAGGATAGTTTTCAAAATGAAAATATTTAATCTTAATGCAAGTTGTGCCTTATTTTATTAAGAAGATCTTTCAGCTCCTTTAATTGACTCTTATACGTTCAGAAAGAAGAAAAAAAAAGTGAATGATAAGAAAATGCGTAAAATTGATGAATTGCTCCGCTTTTTGACTGCGATTTCTTCTATTATTCCTTTGAATGCCTTGTGTGTCATACATGAAGGGAATATATTAAGTATAAAGGGTTAACAACATGGCAGCCTTAAATAATTGTTTACCTTTCCTAAACCTGACTTCTTCCAAATGGCGCACCGGGCAAAAATTGGCCTGGAACCCTGCTTAAAGACAAGATGACTTGTAATCTATTTAAGCCTCTGTTTTCTCGTTGGTTGGCTGGGAATTCATGGTAGCCAATAAGATTTAAATCTAGTCTAGGCTCCAATCCCTAATCTGAAGTTCAGTGTACTTTCACAAAAGTTAGTGAAGCTTAAAATTGGCACACATAATGTCGAAGATTGGTTCCAATGGAGGGTCGATTGGACATCAAGGTCCAATGGAGGGTCGATTGGACATCAGGGTCCAATGGAGGGTCGATTGGACATCAAGGTCCAATGGAGGGTCGATTGGACATCAGGGTCCAATGGAGGGTCGATTGGACATCAAGGTCCAATGGAGGGTCGATTGGACATCAGGGTCCAATGGAGTGTCGATTGGACACCAGGGCCCAATGGAGGGTCGATTGGACATCAGGGTCCAATTGAGCACTAAAATACATCCTATTTCCAGAAAAAGAAGATGAAATCCTACTTTTTTCTGATCTACTTTTAATGGTGCCATGAGCTCCGGTGCCGATGTTATGCGCAAACCTTTGGAATGGTAGAAATATATTTTAATGACATTCAGATACGGTCCTAGCACTAAAGGGCCAAAAACTGGCACATCCACTCGGAATTATCCGTAAGGAAAAAGATTCTTTACCATGACTCGCGTTAGTCTAATAAATATGGTGTCTTCGGTCTTTTCGACTTAAATTAAAAGCATTGTTCTGTTTGACATTTTGAAAGATATAATCAATTTAATTGACTGTTTTCTGCTAGACTAGATGTCACTTTCCTTCTTTCAGTCAGTTCTCTTTACAGAGACCAAACAATCAATATCCAGAGATTTTAAACTATATGGTATTACCCCATTTTAATAGCCGACTGTGACGGCTGTTTACTTTTTTTCATATTAAATTAAGGTATTTTATATAAGTTACACAGTGGTGGTTCATAGGAATTAATTAAACATTTAATTAGCATCCAAATTTCAAACAGCAAAACAGTTATCTTAAATGTTCTGTTAACCACAGGGACGCCTAGAACTAGATTTCATTGAGCTAATATTTCTAAAATTATCACAAAGGTTCTAAGATCAGATCTCTGAGGAACTTGTCCTGGGTTTTAAAATCATAGTTTTTTTAGTATTTTATTGGGTCCTCCTTGATAAATAGTATAACATAGATAATTATAAATTAAGCATAAGTCCTTCTGCACATCCATAAGCATAAATCCTTCAGAGCTAAGGAAATCTAGATTTTGAACCTGAGACAAGGATCTAAAATTGCATCCTCCTAAATTTTAGGAAACACGGATTATCTATGTCCTCGACAATATACAAAACCAGTTGAGTGATTGTTTGCTTGGCATGTACAGTAACAGAAAAATTGATTAAACTACATCAGACATATCATTCCCAGTCCTGGTGCCTGTCCAAAGCCTATTTCAATCATGTCAAATTCCGTCTCAATCATAGTTTTTCATCATGTCAAAAGCCAGCACTGATTGGTTGTTGCCATAGACACCAAAAAGGCACCTTCAAAGCTTCTGTGTTACATGATGCAACAAAATGGAAGTTTTACTTCCGTAACATGGTAGAGAGTGTTCATGTTTTGTCTTGGCTGAACCAAGCCTGGACTGGCCATCTAGGCAAATGCTCAGTGGGCCACTGATGGACAGCGCCACGGGCTCATCCGTTCTGCTCCAGCGACAGACCAGGTGCGGCAGTATGTGTGGCCATTGGCTGAATATGCCCGACCGCGTGCTTACATCATCAGACGGCTGCTGGCCTTAAAGTGCCAGAGCCGCCTCGTCATTGCCATCCTGGCCCTGAGTGGAAAAAACTATTTACTATGTTGTTATGTTTTGTATATTTACATTTTTAAATATAATATGTATTTATAAACTGTACCGGCTTCATCTATTCTGTCTTGTGGTAGCAAAGCATTGGGATACAGCAGCCAATCAGGGAGAGTCGGTCCGCTGGATCAGTAGAGTGTTCGTCACTTACGAGACCGTAATTAAAGTGGAAATATTGTCTTAAAATATCTCAAACTGTCTTGGAGCAGCTAAGTTTACATAGACAGAATTTTTTTTTAGGCCATCTTGCCTGGGATCAATCACGAAAGAGGAAAACATGCTTGAACAGAATTTAAAAAGGAGGCTTTTGTTGGATTCCGAATTCTCAGCACGGAATAGTAAATCTTTATAGAACTGATGTTGTTCTGGATCTCGGAGGAGAGAGGAAGATTGATGGGATTTCTTTAACTATATGAGACGCTCAGAGAAGCGAGTGGCTTTGGTCCGTTTGTGGAGTGAACGTTTTCCCTTTAATAACTGGCTTGACACAGACGTATGATCTAGGATTATAACCCCACGATTACTGGGGAAAGACTCATATAATGTGGGCTCTACCCCTAATGATAAATCAATTATTAAAGGAAGGTTTCTGACTGCATGATACTCTGTATCAAAGCAGAAATGAACAAATATTCTGGACTGAATTTAATAACTGGAACTTAGTAACTTCATCCTTTATAACTTATAAATAAAACTGGGGACGCCCTCTGAATTGTTGCAATGTCTAAATTAAAGAGCGATGTACTTCTCTACTGTCATCCTTCATATCACCCTTACCCCTCACTTTATGGACATCGCTCCTAACATTTTAAAGGTCAGTCGCTTAGAGAAGATGGCTTTACAAGACTAATATGACCTATTGATAGCTATCGATGTAATTAAGAGGGGCGTTTCATGCTGTTTTCATACACATTATTTGGGGCTGTTAGGGCTGTAGAACCCTGCGATACCCTCATACCCAGCAAACATTCTGAGCTCCTTGAAAAGAGGGGCATTGGGGGGCATCAGGGAAAAATGAGGGGCACAGTGAGGAAACAGAGGCTTCAGGGGAAGAAAGAGGGGCATCAGAGCAATGAGGGGTACAAATAGGGGTCCAAATCGGATTTTGGGCTCAAAGAGGAACTGGCCAAACTAAAATAAGACACTTGGGAGATACAACAGACTAGAAAAGCCATTCTCACTTTAATGCTCACCTTAGAGGAAGCATTCCTGACTAATCCAATGTCAAAGTGTCTGTTAAAAGGACTTTTTAATTTAAGGTGTGCAAGAAGTAGCGTTTTCATTTGCAGCAGACCTTGTGATACAGACTGTGTCTGAACTGCCAGTGTCCTGGTATTTAACCCGACCAAACTATCTTTGTGCCTATAATACCATTTCGGCTTTGCCTCCCCGCTTGTTCCATGAAGACAGGAGCTCTAAGGTGCTGTTAATGGTGCCAGCTGGTGCCAATGCTGTTATTCCTAATGACCTGTCAGAAAAAGGTACGGAAAATGTGTTGGAAACTTTACTGCCAGCAAACATATACAAAGTGTCATTTTTCTAACACGCCAGCCTCCGGCACCTATTACTTTCAGCAACTGTCTCTGCGAATTTCGGTTTCCCGCATACTCAGAAATACTCTCTGACCTTATTGCATTAACAAGCTTTGAGGGTAACCTTCCCGTTCATCAAAAAGGTTTACCTATACTTTTTAATTCATGTAGATTTAGCAACTTCAGAATGTTCAGTATCTAATCTAATTCTTGTCAATCTAAATGTATAGAAGTTAGTGGTGGGAAGGCATAGAACATTTCACCCTGCGGACCTAGCTATGTGTTTAAGGAATACTCTTCAAACAATCGCTTGCCTCCAGGACCTATGTAGCTAAAAACTTAAATCTTAAAATATCAATATTACTTAATGTAGAATCCAGCTGGGTCCAGGGGTGGGCTGGCCCAGCGGATAAGGGGGCATTTGCCCTCTGGGTTGTTCAGAATTGTTCCGACTCACTGCAAGAGGTAGGAGCACAGTGGGGTCACATAACGCAACATTTCATGACTCTATGGTGAAAGTGTGGATGTTTGTTATTGGGAAGTAATAAGGGGCCGGGGGGGCATTGAGCCTCCATGTCAGAAGAGGCCAGCCTTACTCTGGCTGGATCCATCAGGCAGAAGAAACTCAACCAAGGACGGGCCTTAATAATCAATAGTTATAAAATCTTTCATCTCAATAGACTTGGAAGCCAATGGAATACTCTCTCCAACTCAACATATCCCACAAGTGTGGTTGGAAGGGGACTTCCCAACCACAGGGATTTTGCCAAGTAATGTTTTGATCTATACCCTTTTAGGCAAACTGCTATTGTCCATGTAGAGATCAAAAGAAGTAATAGCTTTATATACATTTTGGCTCTCAGTGCACTCTTTGAAACTCTGTGGTTCTCCATCACCTTCAGTGCTGGTAGAATAAAAGATGATGTTTTTTTGGAGTAAGCGCACCTTTCTCTTACTGGTACAAAAAGCAGTAAGTATAATGGCATTCAGAGCAAAGCAAAATTAAATATAATCTGATGGACTCACAAAAATGTCAATTTCAAACAAAGATATGTGAAATTCTTCGTATATAGGTTCCTTTGAATACATGATGTGGCTTTTATTTCTAGTCTTTCTTTTTTCTCCCCCCCTCGGCAAAGTAAAGGCAGCATAATGAATCAACACTATTAAATATGACCTGCTCTTATGGTCTTCATTTGTGTTCACGTCACATCGAAGCATCGAAGTATTAAAATAAATGATATTCCACCGGCAAGCCGATAAAAGTATGCCCCCAAGAACAGAGATATTAAAAAAAAATTCTTCTGCCGGCCGCTTATTAATCAGAGGGGTTTTAGAAAGCCAAATAAAAGGAGGTGTTTTATTGAAGAAAAATTGACCCTTTTTTTTTTTGCTACATCTATAAATATTGATTTTTTTTTTAAAAGTACAGAAGCATGTTTGTTCAAGAGCTACAAAGTATCCGGGTTACAAATGGCGGAATACTATGGAAAAGAGTTCAATTTAGGGCTAAATTAGTGTGCATTGTTGCAGTTTAGACACCGATGATGTCATACTTGTATGATCTCACTTTACATGAAATACATTCATTTGATCCAAAAAACATGCTTTTTTATGATTAAATCTAATGATTTTGAAATGACAACATGAATTGTTGGTAGGCATAAGGTTATGAAAGGCCAGTCATACATCATACATCATACAGGGCAGTCCCCGGCCCTTCTTGCAGGCGAAAATCTGGAAATCTTGTTTGACCTTCATGCTATGCAGTTTTACGTGCGAGATAAAATTGTTCATCCCATGTTTGTTAACCTCTGACTCATTGATAAGCGAATAAATCCCTAAAAGGCCCCAAAATTACCTACAAAATCTAATACAGGAAAAAGAATTGTCTATAAATTGTGTTAAATCCTCGAAAATTGTTTATAATGGACAAAGTTGTTTGTAAACAATGATAATATTATCTAATTATCATTTATCATTTTTTTTTGTATTTCATTGAGGAATGTTTGGTTTTGTTGAATGGCAGGAGGACCGGGTCAAAAAGCCGCCTTTATAGGTCGTTGACCGTACTAAATTTCCGTCTTTTCCCAATTTTTCCGCAGAGTTGAGAGACTAAATCTACCGCAGTCCCAGTTCAAAGAGAGGTGCCACCAAAAATCTAGATATTTTATTGTTTTAATCTCCGAGCCGCTGAAGGCGCGCCGAGCGCGGCGTTTTTCAGTCGAATCCCCCAGACGGAGTAGCCAAGAGCTAAGAAATAATGAGGGTCTCTGTAACGTTCACGGTGATTTTGGAATAAACACGTTAGAGTTTTATTATACATATTTCACAGTTTATTATCGTTTAAACTTTGTATCCAGAAAGAAAACAAAGAAGAGGGGGGGGGCTGCCTTTTTATACGCGGCATAAATTGGTTCGGGGAGGGGGGGAATTTATGTGCGCTTTCCTTGCGATGAAAGACTGTAATCTATTTTGTATTGAATTTTGACATAAAAAAAACATTATTAATGAATTAATAAAATAAAACAGTGACATGTTAACCCCTTAATGACAAAGCCCGTACATGTATGGGCTCAAAATGCATTGTTTTCAATGGGTTTAGGGACCACACATTGTCCTTAAAGGGTTAAAAATGGATTTATACCTTTAAAGCAAAATAAATCTTTAAAAAAAAGAGATATATGTGTCAAAGACGACATTTTGTATCAGTTTGACGCTCGGGTGCATTGTTCTGACTCAAAGGATAAACAGACACATTAAATAACATAACTTAAGGTGGTTTAAACCTCTGTGGTAGGAGGCTCATGAATATTTAGTGTTAAATATGTCTCCGTTCTGAAATGTTAACAAATTTAACCTGCCTTTAAGCTCTTTTCCGCTCTCTTTGTGTTAAAGTCCCTGTACTTCAGGTCGATGTTTATAGTTTTAATAGACGCTGAAGTTTATTTTATTTTATTTTTAAAAGGAAAATGGTATAATCCGAAATCTCTAAACTGCGTAACTTTGCTTTTATGTTTTTTTTTTTTAAGTTGAGCGGTGCTTCTTCTGGAAAGAGCAGACCGGCATGGAAATGGTTAAGTAATGGAAGGATGTATTTTGTGGGGTTGAATTAAACAACTGCAAGGAGTGAATTTTAGACCTCTGGTCGGCCTCCTGGCCCCTATAGGGTGGATTTGGCAAGCATTGTGATGGCTTCAGCAGGAAACCAACTCGCCCGAAGTTGGGATATAAGTCCTACTGTTGTCCTTCATACATGGGAAATGGATTATAACAGTACCTAGTAGCTTACAATATCATCCAAGCCACCCTTCCTCCATAGCTGTAAGGGTTATATGTTTTTTTAACATCTTTGAGATATAAAGTAATCAAATTTCAATGGTTGTTGACAAAATAAACATCTTGATCTCTACTGAGAGGGTGTTAGATAAATGGAGCAGCCTCCCAGCAGAGGTGGTAGAGGCTAATACTGTGAGGGAATGGGATATGGCTCCTAAATCTAAGAGGAGAAAAAGGTTTCAAACCGACTAGGATAAATGTTATTTTTTATTTCTTTTTTTTACCTAATGTCACTAAGATTTTCATGATGCATTTTTTTGGATTCTCCCATTAAATTTCCTTCTAGTTAACTGTTTAAGTTCCGGAACCAGCATTGAGCAATCAGTTGCATGTCAATGACCTTGGCTTTCTCGGACTCCGCTGGAAATGAAGTTCGGAGGTGCACAGACCGCACGTTGATATTTATCTAACGTCTCGAGGGACCTAGAAGTCTTCAGCGACTGAACAGGATGAAGCTGACGGACTCAAACCCCAGGCTTATAAAATCAATAACACTTGCCATTTCTGTTAAATAACTACGGCTGACGCTTTAAAACAGGAGTGTCCTTGTTGCTATCGTACGGCTTTATTTATTAATGTTACAAACATGGCATGGAAACGTGCAGCAGCGACTACTTCAATCATTAAAGAAGCCCTCGGGTGAATAATTACCATTCTCTGCCGTTACAATGCAGGCCATGGGGGGCCGGCGCTTCTATTCCTAAATACGAAAGAGGTTGATAGAAAAACACAAGCCGCTGTATGAAGAGCTAAACACCATAAATAAATAAATAAATATATAGATCAGGCCATGTGTTTTAACCCAAAACTTTCCTACAGTTGTGCAAATCTGAACACTTATGAACTAAGCTTTCTATCGTTACTGGGAGTAATTATGTGGCCCTGGCACTTTAAGGCCAGTGGCCGCTGAATGAGGTTAGAGCAGCTGCTGGCTGGGTATGCCAGATATCACCCTTTATACTCATGCAATTGCGCATATCAAGTACTACGTCCTGATTGGATGCTGGGGAGACATCCGCTGTATATCCTGATTGGATGCTGGGGAGACATCCGCTGTATGTCCTGATTGGATGCTGGAGAGACAGTATGGTATAGTATAGTATAGTATAGTACGTGGTGCTATCAGCTCCCGGCCCACTACGTTGTTGCCATGGATGCTGGATCGCCTGTCCAGGCCTGTTACTGTGACCATGCTAAGAACGGTGTGGAATGTTAAAATTAGTTATGTTTAGGAATAAAATGAAATTAGGTGCATATTGGAAAAGCTAAACTTGATGACTTTTCACCCCCAAACCTTACGAAGAATGTATTTAGCCTGAGATCAGTCATTTGAGGGAACCTGTCTTTGCTTGTGGGCTGAGGTATCTTCAAGTGGAGGTGGAGCTAACTATGCAAGGGGTGGAGCTAGGCATGTATGCCGTGGGGCTAGACAGGGCTGGATCTAGCCCCAGACAGCCTTAAGTGGGTGGGGAGTGGGTGTGGCCAAACACCACTCCCCTACCCAGAGAAAGATGAAAGTGACCCGGAGACTCTGGCAAACAGGGCATCACCCAGAGACTCCGGGGAAAGCCCTGAGACCTCCCAGGTATCTAAATTATCCTAAAGATTGATTTATTTTAATGTTTTTCACCGAAGCTAATAGAACACATTTTTAATCAAACCATTCATGTATAAAAGTTTTTCCTGCTAAACCAGCATTTTTTTGTGATTAAGTTCCCTCGCACATTATAGCCTCCGAGAGAACACAAACACAAAAATCATCATAGATACTTTAAAAGGTCATCCAGTCAATGGAGAGAACATTATAACAGAGAGCCACGGTTTAATTGATACATAATTAATGTTTGTGTATCTGTCATCACCGTATATTCATTAAGCTCAGTCGGTGGATGTAACACATTCTGAAGATGACTATAATTAAAAAATGTAAACAACTGAACGGTGATAATTGTTAGCATGATAAAGTAATAGTTTAGTAAAAGCAAATGGATTTCATATGTAATCCAATATACCAATATATTAATACTGCCTTAAAGGGAAATTAATTCATTTCATTTATTGGAATTTTTTGGAGCTATTTGGAGAAACTCATGGAAACCATGACTGGTGGCAGCTTGTGGCAAATCCAGCATTATCTCATAAATGTCCTGTCCTGAACCACCCTTACAAAGGCCGCCTGAACCAATCAGCAAGCTTAGAGATTTGGGTAGCGGTAACGTTACGGGAAGGAAGAATCGCTTAGCTCCTGAGAATGCGAAAATAACATGGCGGCTCCATGGCATAAGCATTTAGTAGGTTTTTAATATATATATATCATTTATTTAAATCTGTACAAAATTGTTACATTGTTACCTAGTGTGTAGAACCATAAAGTGTAGGATTTGGGGAAAATGATAGATCCGCTTTAATGTTTATCGAGATATTACTTGGTCTTTTTGATGATCTGTAGACTCGTTCTTGTTGATGTTTGCTATTTTGTTTTTCTTATGTGTCATTTATCCTAAAAACTCCTGGATAAATTATCACTTATGCAGAAAAGTGTGCTTCGGATCTACTGTCTGAGTTGTCATATACAATAAAATCAGGGAATATCCATTAGGTGCCTGTGATAGAATCAACGGTATGCAATTAGCAATAACGTTGTTAAATGGACCTTTTAATGTAGCGAATTCCTCAGAGAGCCATCACGCATTTCATCTCACCTGAACTTTTATAGTATTCATTCAAGAAAGATGCCTGCGACTTCAAACACAAGAAAAAAAACCCATTTGGCGCGTACATTTGGTAGCTGTAAGCGGAACAATGTCACTTTGAGAAGGATCCGTAGGGATTGGCTCATCTCTGCGTTTCCTTGGTCAATTACTAATAATCTCTGGATAATCTCTCCTTACGTCTGGGACGAGTGGTCGTCTCGAAGAACGGAAGATGAGTTGTCTAATTGGAATTAAACAGGATGTCATTTTCAATTGAGAACTGATAAAAACTTTTAATTCGCGGTTAACCATTTGACACTGGAGCCTTTCAATCTTACGACTTAAATGGAGTCCTGTACGTCTGTGTGAGAGCCCACCTAGAATATCTTTGGATCCTAATAGGATAGAAACTAAGGGATTTCAAAATGTAAATTGTGTTTGCTGGCCTTGATAAATCGGTGGCCCGTGGACTCTATAAACTTATGGTTGAAATAAGTTGGCTTCTACCAAGCATGGTCTATGTGGACATCTATCTCCAGCTCTTGAATGGATGATCCAGGCATCTGATGGAGGGTAACAAAGATGTCTTTACTAAAAAATAAAAAGTTCCATGATATTATAGTTGAATTGAAGTATAGGTACTTTGAACTTACCAGCCCGCATTGCTCATCAACATGCCTTTCTCTGATGGATCATCTCTATCCCCGAAGTGTCCTGTGGACACAGATTGGAGGTACATAATCGTATTTGCAATCCTCAACAGATGTTTGGCGAAAGGTAAAGGGATGAGAAAATAAGGAAGAACCTGCTTGTCTGCCTTACACAGAAAAGTGTCATTTCAACCTTTGCTAATACCGGGTATTGATTGACATTTCAATTTATTCTACGGCAACAAGTACTGTATGTCGGAATATTAAGCGGCTCCGTCTGGATTTGCTCAGAGTCTAGGTTCATCTCGGCTTTTTGGATACTAGTTCGATAAACTTGTCACTCGAGTAACAGGTGAATTACTGCAAAACCCGATCTGGATGACAAGGGAAGCGTGGGGGGAGTGCAATCATACAAGGGACGTCTCCGATTCAAAGAGTTTAAGCCATTAGTAGTAGACTCTACTTGTAATTCTACACGAGGAGTATGATAATAAGATGCAGCTTTGGTTTCTGGACATTTGTAGCTTGGCGGTGCTCTCTGTTGACATGGAGAGCCCAATGGTGGGACTCTAGTGGTCAAAGCACCTTCAGCATCTCAACCAACACTTGGGAGGTCTATTAGGTTGGGAAGAAGGTCCGTCTCAACACAATTTGCATGAGGACCCAGCATTCTGGGGATTTTTCTATGATGTTGATGTTTTTTTTTTCATACCTGACCATACAAATAAACCCCTTAGATTGAGGTGGAAATCAGAATAACTAAAAATATTATTTTTAGAATTTATATATTCCTGGAACTTACTTAATTGTACATCATTTTCCTTTTTTCCCCAGAAGAAACACGCCTTTTTTGCTGAATTTTATGTTCCAATCCTGGCTACCACTACCATATTCCATTATGTATTTAATTATTATACCTGTATAAGAGACTTTGCCCATTATACAAATACTTCATCTTATTACTATAGTCAAAATGCATTAAAAAAAAAATTTTAACGCTTACACGTAGAGCAAACAAAAAATTACAAGGCGCCCTGGAGTATCAAAATATATTAATTGATGGCTACATGCAAGAGTGTGCAGCATATGCAGGAAAAACAGCAAACAAGCATTTCTAATTAGCCGAGAGAAGATATATTTTATATAAGTAGGACACAGTTGCCTGTATATTTTACCCAATTAGTCAACAATAAACTCTCCCCTGAACTATTATGCCTTATAAAAACCGTGGATCAGCATTTCTACGAGTAACTTTACAAAGGCCGCGCGGAGAGCGTCATTAGAAAGAAAAAAAAAACCCGAAAAGGGGTTTATCAGCCTTGTATCAACGCCGATAAATGAAAACGGCTTTTCCTGTTTGTCTAGGAGTTGATAGGACAGATGGTTCCTCATTACAACGTTCTCAAAATATATAATTATGTGATTTTTATGTTTCCTGTGAACTGAGAGTCGCGTCGCTGGCTGTTCGTAGGGCGAAACCATTGGGCTGTATCTCCGTACTAGCATGTGGGAGACAAAAGGGTTAAAACGTAGAAAATGAACCCGATATCCCTCCGTCTTTCGTATCATAAATTTCTCCTAAACGTTGGTGAGTTCTAATAACAATAAAATATATTGCCGAGTGTATAATTTATGTCGGAATGGAAGTGTCGAAATTGATATATTTTTCTTCTCTTTGGCAAAAAAAAAAAAAAAGCATCCGTAAATAAATCCTCTCTGGGCATAAACATGAGCCGATCCTTCAACGAACAATGACACCTGCTACATTGTCCTCATTTTTCAATCAATATGTCAGCGATGCGCTTTATCATATTTAAAACCTTCGTCTAAACGTCTTTCACTTTCTAAAATGTCATCTATTCATTAAGATTATTCAAGTTCACCTTTTATTTGTTCCCAGGACGGCACATGGTGGGGTTTTTTTTTTTTTTGCCCATCAAAGACGAGATGTAGACCAGAGGTTAATGACTAATAATTTGACTTCGTTAATGAAAAGGCAACTTGACTTTCTAATTATTCTCTTGTGTTGAGGACTGATGTCATTACCTTAGAATATATTGAAGTAAACCACCTAGAGTCTCGCATATGAGAACGTTTATGTTCTCCCTTTGCCTTTTGTTACAGAACTTCAATGTGATAAATGGCAATTGACTTCAATTTGTATAACAAAGCTTGGGGAAGTCACAATGCATTCGCTCGGAAAAAAACAGAAACGGGGAGGTCAAGTATAATTCAGTGGACTAAAAATGTAAAGAGGTGGTGGAGACAACTGGCGAGGAGGAAGATGAAGGTGGATCATGGGCCAAAAAATATTTGACTCATTTTTAGAATATTCCTACTGTATATTCAGTGTTAAATTTACCCTGACTGAGGGCAGCGCCCCAGCCACCCCCTACATGGCCACCATTCTATCTGTGGAGAACCTGGATGTGCTTCCTGCTTACAGAAGAGGTGGTTGTGGGAGGAGCTAAATAGCGATATGCATGCAATAAACAATAAAGCTGAAGTTGTCCTTTAAGTAAAGACACCAGGATTGTCTTATTAATTGGCCCATTCTGTTGTACATAAAATATTTTCATTACGAACAAAGTCGAGCGTAGTAATGAAATTTATACGGTAATGCACTTTAATAGAAATGTATTATTCTGTTTATGTTCTTATAAAATAAAATGCAATTAAGTGATGTGTTCTTTATCTGAATGAATTGTATTGGAACCGGTAACAACAATATCCATTGCCTTTTCAAACTGGGTTCATCTCACGGAATCCTGTCTTCTCTGACGGATTAGTGAGAATTCTAGCGCTGCTACATGACTCTCCGGTGCCAACGATATATCCAGCGGGACTCTAAACGCTACAGGAAACACATCTCATCTTCCCAGTAACCATCGCTACTCCGGATACCGCTAGGATTCCAGGCTTCTATCGGCAGCATCTAATTATAAATGAGACAGACGGAAAAATGTGAGATTTTAATTTTTTTTACTACGGAAGGGACGTTGCGGCGGTAAACAGTCCAAAAATGGTGGCTAAAACATATTTAAAAAGACATTAATAGTTCCATTGGCTATGTAATTGCACCTGAATGCCAACAATTATTAAAGGGAGGTCAAACTATTGACCCTGTCCAAGGGGACGGACACAGGAAGGAGATTTCCTGGGTAAGGGCTTCTATTGACCCCTCCTGTTGATGCCCATGACCCATAGTCACCGCACTTGGGGGGTCATCAACCTTCCAGGTGTTGAGTGGACCACAATGTTGCTTTAGCCAATACAGTACGAAAACATGGATTATTAGAGCCTAAAAGATTCGTTTTATGTACTTATTGGAGCTGTTAATATAACTTGGTTAATAACTTAAGTGGCTGAGGTGGACCATGAGATTCGGACTTCATGCCTGGTTCGGTGAAGAACATGAAGAACGTGGAAAGGAGTAACTGCCTTAAAAAGCATCTAAGGAGAGAATAATCGAGTTTGAGGTTAGACAGTTCTCAGCACAACGTTCTAGCACGTAAGCTATAGAAATATATCATGACAGAGCATAAACGGAATGTCTACAACGTTCTTTAGATGGAATGTAGGCTCTCAGCTGACTCGTTGAAGGCTAATATTGGAAATGCTCACTAATTGCTAATGACAGGTTGTATGCAGATCTTCAAAGAAATTATAGAGGAATAAGAAAAATGTAGCAAATTGTAAAAGGTGTGAATCCCCAAAGCGTTTCAGTTTCCGTGATTTTTCTCCATTGGAAACATCCATAGTGACTGCGTATTTACACACATAGCATGAAATGTTAACCGCGGTATTAAATCGTCTTGGGATTTGGTTACTCTGGAGCGCTTCAAAAATAATCCAGTAATCCAAAACAAAAAGTCAATTGGCTCCTCCAATTAAATCGTTAATAAAAATACGTCATGTTTTCGTGTTGTTGGTACGGAAGCGTTGAATGCACGAATATAGGGACTTTGTATTTTCGGCTGTGTCCTAGATGGTAAATCATGCTGGGGACGGGTTGACTGCTGTTTTTGTTTTATTGTGTTGCAAAGTTGAACAATCCAGGTCAATTATCCATATGTATGGCCGGCGCCATAAAGCGTACATCTGCTGTGGTGGTAAGCAGTTTGCCCTGGCACCACCACGGTTGAGTTGACCATGTGCAAGCCATATTCTCCGATTTCATCACCTACTTGTCATTCGATGCGGATAATAGGAGTATCCCGCCGCCTGGCTTCACAATAACTGAATGAAACAAACAATCGCACGGTCCAGGCACCCATCATTTCCAGAGCAGCTATGAATGGCGTGCTAGCGAAGGGAATTATTGTGCGCTAGCGGAAATGCCGCCGGCAACCCATTTGGACACAGTTGGAAATACTGGAAAATCAGCCATAGCAATATGAAATGCAGCAGAGGATGTGAGTCGCCAATAACAGATCCATTAAAAAAAAAAAAGATATAAAATACCAAGAAAATAAATCACCGCTGCACATGGGCGAGAGTCTCTTCCATCGGTCAGATAGCTCAAAGGCTTTAAAAAAATATCTCTTCTGAACAAGAGAGGATTGGTTGCTCTTGGAAGTGAATCGAAAGCTGTAAATAAGCCGTTCCCTCCATTTTACAACAAATTGCACTCTAATGAGTTATGTTTTCTGGGTATCTCTTAAAGAATTTTTTTACATAAATAAGTGGAAATGCTTCTTAGAATTCAACAGCACTGAGACGCTCATTTCAATCTCAAATTGCTTCACAAAAAAAGGGAAGCTGTCATCTTTGTGTTTCTGTCGCTCGTACTTTTTGTTTTTTCAGTCCCAGTAACTGTTTTTCGAGATATTTTGGCTTAAATGAGAGACGTTTTATCTCCAAGCACCCGAGATTAGCGGCAAAGGTGTCCAAACCAGGTGGAATCAGTTCCTTGTCCCGAAGTTCTCTCTCTTCTCCTCCCTCACCCTACAAAGGCTGCTTGAGCCAACCAGCAACAATCAGCAACTTCACAATAGGGGAGAGATAACTTAACGAGGAGGAAAAATAATGCAGATCCTGAAATTAGGAAATTAAAATGATTGCGTCTCGGCTATACGCCCTAGATGGGTTCCCAATAAGAGACATTTTGCTTATTTGAATCTGTAAGCACCATTATCTGGGTTTATATAGTATATACAACTGAACAAAGCATTTAAGCCTTACCTGCTTAAAGATTACCTGCCTCTGGGGGAAGAAAGAGAGCGAAGAAGAGCATCAGGGTGACGCCAAGTCGCTCTTGAGACATTATATTTGAATACAGTTACATTGTCTCTGCTTTGCCTGACCTGGAGCTCCATATCGCGTGATAATTCCAAGACGCCCCCTACTCGTTTATCACGCGGTGTTGATTGCTTTATGGCAGCGCACAAAATCTCGCCTTTGCCCTATTCATGAATCTATATTTAATTCCTGTTAATGACTTGACCTTTTGCTGTACTCAAATATCTTAAATAATTTACGGCTCTGCGAAGGTTGGATAAATGGCCCATTAGCTCAGAACATAAGTAACCTGCGTATAATGACATTAAATCGCCGTTACGCCAGGTTACCGGCTCTACAAGCCACTTTTTTTTCTTCTCTCTTTTTTTTTTTTCTTCTACTAAATCCAAAATTAATTTTTCTGTAGGTAACCTGTTTTTCTTTTTTTTCCTTTATTTACAGTGGAAGTTAAACTCGTTTGTGTTTTCATTAGCGTTCCGGTGCTACATTGTTACTGAATTATTATATCAGTTAGGATTGTGACACTTTTTCCGATGCAATTTCTTTCGTCGACGAACCCTGTTGAAGACACCGTTTATTATACAGTCTCTATAATCCGAACAGAAAAAAAAGTTTTATGTTGCTAAATATCCTCTTTTTTTCATTAACATGAAAAGCAGCATCGGTTTTATTGTTAATGTTTAGGTTTTGCTGAACCTCTGCGGTCTTCTCCTTGTCAAAAAGCCACCACCCAAGATAAAACCCAAGCTAATTCAATTTCCAGCCACCACTTGGGATAATTAAACAACAACCTCTTCTGATTTCTTATTTGGTTCTCAAGATCTAATTCCAGTTTATTTTCAAATATTCACAATTCCGTCGCCCTAGCGTTCAGACGATAGCCAATAGAAATCGAGAAGGCAGACATATTCGTTTTTTACAATTGTAATGAATGCCGTCCAGCAGATTTTATTCCGAATAAATTTCTAGAAAAAAGATCCTTGGGAGATCAATATGTATAGAAATAGAAGATTGTTTCCCGTTTAGATGAGAATTACATTTTTTTCCGTGCTGTTTTCTAATTAAGCAAAGTTTTTGGAAGTCGTTAAATTACCGTTAGCTTGTAACCAATCACTACCGGTCTCAAGGATGTCCAAATACATTCCCTTGAGTTATGAAATAAATCATTCCTTCGACAATGGGGAGAAAAAAAGGCAGATTGCGAAAAATGGAAATTGTTCCAAGGCTGAGAGAATGGTTGTTTTAAAATACTGATAAAGCACACTTTTGTCGGAGATGTTCATAGTAAATTAACATCCCGGGAAACTGATGATGAGATAAGAGCAATGCTTGTAGATAACGGCAGGGTTCTCCGTCCTCGTAAAAAAGGACAATAGGACATTATACTACATGGCCTCGGAAGAAATATACATCATAGGTTAAGATTAACTCCTGATAGCGGGTAAAGGAGTGGGCAAAACATCAAAAAAATGTTAAATTCTCATTTTTTGGGTATTTTATATGGTTTTTGTCCTTGGAAGAAGCCTGTGGCAATTAGTAAAACATTTGAAAAGCTAGACTTATGTGCATTTTCACAACCCACCTGTGACTTTTTATTATGGTGACTACCTCCCACCAAGTTCTTTTATTACTAGTATTAAAAGAAAAAAATGATTTCAAAATACTGCACAGTGTTATTTTTCAAAATAGATCTAGGTTATGGAGAATATAATTTTTTCAGGCAGCTTTTTCTGGCTCCTTATCATACTGCATATGGGAAACACTAGAATGGCTCAGTCTTAATCGCCCAGTCGACACTCTATGGAGGAACTGACTTCATTAGCATTGCCATAAAGCATCAGCTCAGTGTAGTGCTTGAGACATCCAAAATATCACATGACTGACAACAACGGTGGCCTCCAATGGTGGCCTCCATGTCTGCAGGGGGCCACCATTTTTTGGCCACGGGACTTCCTCTTTAATGACTTCATTGGCTGTGGTTAGAAGTAGCACTAATCATTCCTCTGCATCTTAAATGGAAAACACATCAATATTCACTTGGGTAGCTCCATGATTGATTCCATGGCGCTAAATATCATGGTTAAGAAAGAAACTTCCCAGCGTTTAGTGGTCTTAGGCTAAGTTTTAAGGGTTTTTGTTGCAATTGAAGGTCCATCTCACTCCTTTAGAGGGTAATAGTTTGGTCAGGGCAGTTTCATTCAATGCTGCCTACAGCCCACCAGCTACTGGATCAGTCGGTGAGTGACTTTGGCAAAGGTCCAGCACTAATTATGGGAACCCCAACTGAGAAGAATTTAGATCACCCTTTTTTATTACTTTTTCAAAGATCATTTACAACAGAATTTCTAATTTGAATCAATCAAATCTGATATTAGTGCTAAAAATGGGGAGAGCCCCCCTTTAAAGTTTTGGCTTCTAACGAAACATTTTTCATAAATCATGACTTTATTTTAATATATTTCCATTCATCCCATGGCTCAGTTTCACATTCGCCGCTACAAAGCAGAAAATCCTTTTCTGATGTCCTTGATGGCATTAACAGATTTTTAAGTAGGGAACCGGTGCTTTTTTATTTAGGCAGAGCAACTTTAAAGCATGATTTCCTCTAAAAAAGGATTTGTACCTTACCTCTTTAAATCCCCGTAATTACTTTTTTAGGCTTTTTAAGGTTTTGTACACATTACAAAGAGGATTTTGTACAGCTAGGGGAGGATAGCAATATGCCTTTCATTTTACCAGAAAAAAAAGGTAAATTCTTTTATACTTTGCAACATGGGACAGGAATCATCTCAGGCGGTTCTAACCACATGTGTCAATGATGTTCTAGAATCGAGATACATTTGCACTTATAGATGAACAATTATGTCATAGGTGGGTCGTAGCAAATGTATTTTTCCGTTATATTTCTTACTTTTCTTCTTTTTTGGGGGGTGCAGAAAGCTGTGAGTGAGGTAAGGGGGGTGAAAGAGGGTAAGGTAGGGAGGGACTATGTACGTATGTATGCGAGAATGAGAGTCTATGTATAACTGTGTGTGTGTGTTAGCATGAACATGTATGTGTAAGTGTTTATGAAGAATGTGCATGTGCGTTGTGTGTTAGCATAAATGTGTATATGTGAGTGTTTTAGCATGAATGTGCATGTGTGAGTGTGAGCATGAATATGTATGTGTAACAGTGTGTTAGCGTGATTGTGTATGCATAACTGTGTGTGAGCATGAATGTGTATGTGTGTTAGAGGGACTGTGTGTTAGTTTGTGAGTGCTGTGTGTTAGTATGTGTGTGTTAGTGTAAGTATGTATAAGCATGAGTGTGTATATGTGTTAGTACTAGTATGGAAGTATTATGTAGTAAGTAAGTGTAAGTTACAGTGGGAGCAAGGGGCCACTTGGCTTTACTTGCCCCCTGGACCAGAAGGTACCAGCCCTCTCATTCTGGCACAGATCTTTTGAAATCTTGAAGTGGATGCAATCATGGGCAGACACACTTTTGTTTTACAAATAAAGGTATGGAATTGCAAAGGTAATTTTGAAACCTTTCACAATGACCGATTCCTCAGCACATCTCTCCTGACACCGTATGCACTACACAGATCCTTTCTAACACCCTTGTTGATACATAACAATTCTTCCATTAAACAGAGACTTTGGCAAACATTGGCACATGCCGTGATGTATACCGACGCTGACATGTTTATTATCACCTCTGCATTTCGTTTTCAATTTGATATATAACCTTTCATGTTTTAGCGCGATGCTCGACAACCAAGCTTGACTTTGCCTTTGTATTTGACATAGAAAAATGGCTCCTGAGAGAAAGCGGGCTGGGATGTCTCCTTTGTGCTTCACTCAGATTTCTTGAAAGCGGGACCTGTGCAGGGTTTAAGTTCATCGAGGATTGTGTTAAAGTAATATATAGTCCGGCAGAAAGCAGATGATAGAGTGCCTTTGAGACGGGGCACAGGGAACATTTGATTAGCTCCTGCCTCGCGTTGAATAAATGTAGATACTAAGTTACAGAGAACTGAACACAAAGAGAAAAATTTTGAAGATTTTAACTTAAATCATCATTTGAAGTTTTTTGGTTCTAGGCTGAGCTATCTCTGTGTTGCTATGATGATGTCTGCTCAGTGGTATTTTTGGACATTGAAACCTCATGGTTATCTAAAATAAAGAAAGCCTCAGACGATGAGGTCAAACCTAAGTCATAATAAGTTCTCTTTTAAAATATGACCTAAAATGTACTAAACAGGAAGACAAAAGAAACTAGTTGTGCATCCATAGTGTGGGGTAATAGGTCCATTGGGTCGCTAATTAGAAGTATACCCGTGATCAAAAAGACTCTCGTTCTGCCCTAGAAAGAACCTGATCTCAGAAGATAAGACATAGAGGTCCCACAGAGTTAAGTAAAGAAAGGCACTGCGAGTGTTTTGGGGTAAGCCATGGATATATAGGAGACAAATAAAGTCCAGGTGATACATGTTAACCGAGTAGAGTATTTATTTGTAGAAGCTTGTACTCTACTTTTATTCTGTTAGCCAAAAAGTTATTGCATGAAGCCTAGTTTTTTTTGTGGTCCATTAAAAATAAAAAAAACCCCAATGTACGTGTTTAATATAACCGATAAAGACAACTCTGTGTATTTTAGGCTTTAAGGTCAATGTTTATCCATGCATTATATAAATCTATCAATATAAACGCAAATCCCTGCCTTTCCCTCGATGTCTTTATATACATGCAAGCTGTTCTAAACCATGGGGGTCAATTGCTCTCCAAGGAGACATCCCAGCAGGTGAGTGACAATTACAACACTTTAGAGCTGACTTAATAGACACATCTTCAGTACTGCATCAGTAACTTTCTCCAGAACACGCCACCGCTGCATTTTAATGCACAATTTCACAGCAATTTTAGAAATTCATGTTCTGCTTGTGAATTCTTGAGCTCTCCTGACACGGTAGAGGAAAACATCTTGTAGATGACCAGTAAGTGGGCTATGAATCTTCTTTTGACAACTTAAAAACCACACAGAGTCTGACAGGTTAATGGACAGTGTCCAACATTCGACGCAGGTGAAGAATACAAAACGTATGCGTGTTGCAAACGAGTCGTAGATCCATAGCTCTGTAACGTAACAGAAGAACATCATTTTGAGGAAGATACAAACAGATTTAGATTAAAATTTAATTCAGTTGCTCCGGGTGACGGGAATCGTCTGGATATGAAGCCTTCTTTGAGTTTTGGGTGAGCAGAAGACGCTAAGTGAGAAGGAAGTTAACTTGAGTCCATTAATAATGAAGGAGAAAGATGAGGAAGGATGAAAGGAAGGTGAGGAAAGGAAGGTGAGGAAGAAAGTAAGCAAAGAATAAAAGAAAGGAAGGAGGGTGAGGAATGAAGGAAGGAAGGAAGGAAGGAAGGAAGGAAGGAAAAAAGGAAGGAAGGAAAGAAGGAAGGAAGGAAGGAAAAAAGGAAGAAAGGAAGGAAGGTAAAAATTGAAGAATTAACCAAGATGAGTAATGAAAGGGTAAGGAATGAAAGTAATGTTAGAAGAGAAGGAGATTGGTGAATGGAAGAAGAGAAACAGATGAAAGAAGGAGTCAGGAGAAGAGGGAGCCAGACTAGCAAATCACCCTAATGTAAATGAGGATCTTGAGTCTTGGATTAACCCAGTACTGTCGGTGTAAATCAGTGCTGTCCAATATTGGTTAACTCATTTTATATCCATTGGAGCTGAATTACTAACAAAATAGCAGAATTGTTTCATTTTCCTGGAATCCCACGCTGTATTTATTCGCTCGTAGCGTCTATTCCGGCCTAAACACGTATCCATTGATTTCTTAGCCTCAGATATTAGAAAAATGAAATTACACGAAATTACAAGAAATTGATCTGATAGAAATTCAGCGTTAAAATGAAACGAGGTATGAGGATTTGACGGATTCCCACTGAATACATAGAAGGACTGCTATGTATAATTAAATATAATTATTAATAGAGCTTCTATCTTCTACCTCGACTTCAGGAAGCGCGCTCCTTACGTGGAAACAAAACGTTTTTGCCTTATTACTAGATGAGTTGATGGCAGGACAGGCGATGATGGGGTTTTAAGGCCTTTTTCATGATTTTGTTGTTGTTGTTGGGATAATTATCTTATCTTTCAGGAGTAACGATTTCCTTGAGCGATTCATAGTGATTTTTTCCTCGTTCTAAGCTATTCCCCCCAAAAATGTCAAAACCGATCGTGTTAAGCAACCAGATCAAGACTTAACTCTGTATTTTCACATTCTCTTTTTCCTTTTTTTCCCCCCCGAATAGGTTGTTTCTTAATGACGAACAAGAATTGTTTTATATGTCCTGACATGGAGTTAATCAGATCAAGTTTATTCCTTGCGTGTCACAATAGAAAAACATTGTTCTTTGGCAGGACGACATCAAAGATCAGGATTAAACCAATTCCATACGCGCCCTCTTTCAGGAGAGTTGATATGAATAAAACATTCAAGGACGGATTGTAATAATTCTCAATTATTTGAATAATGTACAATTCTCCCGGTATCCCTCCAGAATTACAAATGCGTACATAATAGACTTTCTACTTAAGAGGCTCGGAATTCTGAGTAAGCAATTTGCCTGTTAAGTAGGAAATAGTGCATTTTTAATGTAACGCGTACTTCAAATTTTTATTCAATGGGCTTCGTTTAGACCAAATATCCTTCGAGATTTTCGCCCCCGGTCGAAATTGCGGGTCTGATCAATTGAGAATGTTATTTCCGAGAGCCGGTAACCCAGCTATCCAAAAGATAAAGGCGAAGGAAGTGGCTCATTCTGTATTCCAAAAATATTTTGTTCGATTGGAGATATTCCGTAGTGTTCCATCTAGATTATGAATTAAATCGTTCCATTTTGGTTAACCTTACTGGACAGGGTATATTGTGATAGTGTTTTGATGGTTTCTTTGACTTTCTTTATAATTTAAGACATTTTTCATATAAAAACATTCTTTTTTATCTACTTTATACTTGGCATAGCGTGACCAGGCGGCTAATTTAATTTGGTAGGTTTGTAGAAAAATCATTCTCCGGTACCATGCATTTTCTTTTTCCTAGTTCAAGGAATCCCAACTTATCAGGCGCCAATATAGATGATGAATATACTAATTAACTCCATTAACTCTTCTTTTGTGGAATAAATGTCCGATACGGAACGTATGGTGGGCTCATGCGCATGCTGGTTAGTATTAAAGAGGAAAATGGATATAGTCTTCACTAAACTTAATAGGTTTTTTTAGATGATTATTACAGAGCAAAGAGAGCTGTAATTACAGGGTTAATAAATTATAAAACATAACATCTCTTGATTATTTTTTATTTTTTTTTTTTTTTTACTATATTCCGTACTTTACTTTACTTTGACATAACGTTCCGAAGATATTTTTGAAGATTTTTAAATATCTTTTTAGACGTAATATATATAATATTTAATAAATTTAAAAAAATATATATATTTTTAAAAATATTTAGATCATGTCCAAAATCTATTAAGTCGATCCAGGGCTGGATATTGCTCATTTATTTTATTTCTGACAGAATTATATTATGGTATATAGAACGTTAGTGATAGTCCATTAAAGAGGCATTTTACCCTGTAATACAGAGTGAATGAACCGACATGGCAAGAACAAAATCCGCAGTGATTATAGACGAGGAGGTTATAACACGTTAATCCCATAATGTTCCTGTGATCTTGGATTCGTGCCACCGCTAGAATATTATATTAACTTTTCAATAGCGACGGAATTGTGTCTGCCGGATTATTGCATGGCGCATAACCGGCGGTCGTTTTTTGTTGTTGTTTTTTGTGAACGATGATGGAAAATTGAATTTTTGACAAAAGTATGTTGCAATAAAGATAAATCCAATCAATGAGCTTTTTCTTTGTTGAAGCACTTAGTGGGAGCACATCAATAATATCCATATTATTCTACTTATTTTATTGAAAAAAGGTTAAATGTATAAAAACAGGCCGTGTGCGTTAAGGATTAAGGACTGGCAATAGGTATTTATCGGATTATTTTAACACTATCAGGAAAATTGAAGCAGAGGATGGAGTTAATGGAATCGTAACCCACTGCTTTTCATGCGTGCTCAGCATAAATTATCCGTATCTGTATCCAGGCGTAGGGCATCTAATGTTTTGGGTCATTCTCCGTTACCCTTATGTGTTATGTGTGTTTAGAAAGTGCCCGTGTCTAGTGCCATGTTTATCTGGAAACTTCCCAGGGTAGGCTTAATGGAGCGCTCCTCTGGGGAGTGGCTTATTAAAGGGGCAGGGCTAGCTGTCCATAGAGACAGGTTAGCTGCACATAGGGGTGGGGCTAGCCCCAGACTGTACCAAGTGGGCAGGGAGTAGGGAAGGGAGAGGTTGAGACCGAACTCTAATCCCCTGCCTGCAGAAAGAGACAAGTGACCTGGAGACCCAGGGAAGGCTCTGAGTCAAACCCAGAGAGTTCCCAGGTATAGTATCATGTTTTATCCATTTGCATAAATTATTTTTTTAATCATTATCGAGGACCTCTGTAACTAAAGGTATGGGAAACATGGCAAAGTGGGCTCAGCGAGGAATCCACATCAGAGAAAGCTTTACATCCATTGTGACTTACTATTGATATATTTTGGGCTTTATCTTTATTTTTATCTTTTAAATTTGACCTAAGCCGGAAGTTGTTTTCTACAATTCTCTCGGTCAACTCCAAAATGCCGACTTTAGGTCTAGAATGCAGTAATATCTTGTCTAGCACACACCTAGGAGGTAGATAAAAACATTGCTCATGGTGGACATTTACTGGGGTCTGTGGTGGACAGTATAATGTTCTATGGACCTTCACAAACCTTACCATGGACACTGGTGTCTGTGTACAGAGACTCTGTGATAACCTGACCATGAATAATAAAAGAGAGCCAAATCCTCCTGAGCAGTGGTCTCAACGACAAAGACGGTCAAATTAAAGACACAGCTTTGCTCATTCTAAATAGGTCTGTGTTGTATACCTTTTTTTTATTTAGCCCTGACTGCCCCTTTAAAAATCAAAAATCAGAATATATTCCCAGGTTCCCACTTGAGTTCAGCACAATTTTCTCTTTACAAAATATCGGATATTGTTTCATTTTAATAGTTGAAGTACTTTTATCAATAACACTTAAAAATATATACTTTTTTCCACCCCAGCTACAAATATGCCAATAATGAACCAAGTTCAATTTAGAAAATCTTATCTTTACTAAATATTGCATGTTGTTTCGTTTTAATAGTTTTAAGTACTGTTATCGATAAGGCTTTAAACATACTTTTTTCACCCCAACCACAGATATGCCAATAAAAGAACCAAGTAATGTTCGACTGCTAAGTGAACTCTGTTGTGTTCCCCGTTACCAGTTGATTGACAATCTGTTTTTCTTCCTTCCAAATATTTATTGACTTTGTTTCACTGTAGCTAAGAAGTTAAAAGCATCACATTTTTGTTACTGACAATTCACTCCAGACTCTCTGGCACGAAGCGTCCCCTGAAGGAAAATCATCGACGTCCTTCACTAGAAACATATTGAGCTGAGACATCTTAATGTTTCATGTTTGCCGAGTTTAATCACCTGTGTAGAAGGCATTACTCAGTCATTTTACTTGCTAGATACAATGTATAGTTTAAGGAACTGTTCCGAATTTCTCATAAATTACAGAAATTTAAGATCATAACATTTCCTGTAATATTCCTTATTTTTTTTTACATTTTTTTACGCTTCTTTCAAATACAAACATATTGTATCAATGCAAAGTGTTTTCTGGTCTCCTCGGGGGCGGGGCCTAAAATGAACTACACAATTTAGATTATTTTGATTACATAGTTTTAATCGTTCCTTTAATTCCTCATTTGGCCATAGCGTGCATATTAAATATGACAAAATATGCCTGTAATTATTTTGCCAACATGACTTGGTCCTTCTTTGCTCCTTCTAGGGAAACCTTTACTGAATACTAAGGTGTAGTTACTTTCGATCTAGTGACAATAGTATGGTCCCTACCATCATCGCCATCATACTCCATCTTCACCTGAGCTTGGATGTCTGATATTTTGAAGAGGCTAAACTAAATCCAAAATTAATAAATATCTGGGTACCCAAAATAGCAAAGTTTGTAAAAATTCCAAGCTTAGGCAAAAATGTTAATTTATGATTAGATTGTATCAACGTGCTCAAAGTGCAATTAGATGTAAAAATGTGTAGTAGGTGCACAACCAGCTCTTATTATATTCCATAGCTTACCTACTAAAAATTCTAAATAAAATAAATAAAAACACTTATTTGGAATGCAAACCACCCAGTATACTATCCATAAGTGCATTGGCTTCCAAGAGTCAAAATTCATGGTAGCCATTCTGTTTCAGACGGTATAAATTTGCCGTAACCCATTGACCATGTAAATTAGAAAATACATTTTTAATATAGTTAACCCCCAAGGTTTAACAGCGGGCTAAGTGAGAGGTTTTTTTTTTCTTTTTTGAAGGTGACCTTCCATATGTTCATTTCTTACTTTTTTTCAACACTGGACCAAGATGACGAGGCAAGCAGAAGGTTTGTAACGAGACAGGTTGATTGATCAGTGAATGTCAAATTAATTCTTCTGGAAGGAAGCCAAGGTAGAAGTTAGAACAGGCAGGAGCAAGAAGTGGAACAATAAGTCTGGAATGAGCATTGTTCTAATTTGTTAATGAAGATGTAGAAAACCAGACTGACAAAGAAAGAAACGTTACTGATTTTTCTAATGACGTGCCTTTCAGTGCTTTGTATTAAAGAAACAGCAAAACGAGTCAAGAAAATTGATTTAAGAACAAAGACAAAAAAGAGATTGAAGTTAGGGAGGATTTTTCTTTTTTTGAATTTTTGTTAAAGTTTCATAAATAATTGTTTTATTTTTTTTCCCAGCGAAGACCTCCATCGCTATTAATAGGTAAGGGGCTTCAATGTGTATATGAGGAGAAAAATAGAAGCAAAAGCTAGGAGTGGCAAGGGCACAGGAACAATAATATTCACCATCGGTTATCTTATAAATTATCTATCCTATGTTCTGGTATTATGTTACATTATTCTTGGATAATAGCATACATGATAAAATAAAGGAGAAAATTAATAAGATTATTACAAAAAAAGCTTGAAAAGGAGAATAATTCCATTCTAATTTGTTCAAAGTAATGATAAAATTAGACCAATGCCTTGAAAATGTCTGGTTATTTTGTATCCGCTTTATAATGGATTAGGCGCTGACAAAGATTGACAAGCCCTGGGGGGGCTCCATTATTCTCTGAGCCACTCCAAAATTATGAAAAAAAATGGGCCAATTAGGCTTGGACTACCCTACTTGTAAAGGTGGGAACCCAGCGAGGGCTACGTAACGCAATATGTGTAAGCATGAGTGTAAGTGTGTGCTAATATGAATGTGTATGTGTCTTTTAGTATGAGTGTGTATGTGTAAGTGTTAGTATGAATGTGTATGAGTAAGTGTTAGTATGAATGTGTATGAGTAAGTGTTAGTATGAATGTGTATGAGTAAGTGTTAGTAAGAATGTGTATGAGTAAGTGTTAGTAAGTATGTTAGTATGAATGTGTGAGTAAGTGTTAGTATGAATGTGTATGAGTAAGTGTTATATGAATGTGTATGAGTAAGTGTTAGTATGAATGTGTATGAGTAAGTGTTAGTATGAATGTGTATGAGTAAGAGTTAGTATGAATGTGTATGAGTAAGTGTTAGTATGAATGTGTATGAGTAAGTGTTAGTATGCATGTGTATGATTACATGTGTGTAGCATGAGCATGTACAGAGGTTTATGTGTCCAGAGGTTGAAAGGGGCTCAAGGCTTTACATGCCCCTTGGTGTAGAAGATGTCAGCCCTCCCCTGGGTGCTGGAACAGATTGTATGATTTGTACCTGCAAATTAAATAGACTAAAAATAAAATTATATAAAAACAGAACAGCTTTTAAAAAAGTAAAATAAATTGTCAGATATTCCAAGAGATTTTTACAGCAGATGGTGACCAGAAAGGCAATACTTCACAAGGAATTTAATGGGCACTGCGCTGATTCAAGACAAAGGCTTTTCTGAAACCGTTTTACCCTTTCTTAAAAAAAAGAAATTTGCATTTTTAGATAAGCAACTGCAAGGGAACGGAAGGTAGGAGATCAAAAGAGGTGAAGAAGAAACCAAAATATATTTATAACATCTCTCTTTAAGGAAAAAACCAAGTGCTAGTTAATGAGACAGGAATGAAACATTTGGGAAAAAGAAAAAAAAAACACAAAAACCTTTCTTTGACTTACTGAAGGATTATTCCACAGAAATAAATGTCATTTCTTAGCCAAGGCTACACAGGGTGTGGAATAGGCCATTAGTTTGTCGGCTTTGAGTCGAGCTGTTGAGTTTGTATTGTGTCTGCATTGATGAGCCGAGTGTTCCGTCTGTTGCCGCGCTTTAAATCCAGGGCCGTCCTGAAGCATTTTCCGTTAGAAGAAAGATGCTTTAAAGAGGAGGAATGCTTTGAAAAAGGGAAAGTGATGGGTAAAGCAGTTTATTAAAAGAAACCAGCCTTGTGCTTGAAAGATACCTTAAGACTTCGGCATAGAAAATAGTCCATCTCCTCGAATAAAATCTCATTTTTTGTTTTACCTGCTTTCTGGCTTGACATATCTTCTCTTATCGCGCTGAAAACTTCCCTGGACCTTTGATCATTCTTGCCCACCAAGATAATAATAATGAGATCAGAAGACCTTCCCTTGCACACCGGGGTCGTCCAACCAAAGCCATAACAATGGATCTTGGTACTTGGGGCAGGATCAGAGATAGGGCCCTGGGTTGACGTTGCATCAGGTTCTAGAATCAGAAAGAAGCTCTAAGTGCTGGGGCATTGCCTCACCTTGCAGATCCTGGGACAGCTGCCCCTTTTGCCCCATGGAACATACGGCCCTGGATCCAGTTGATGACAGCAGGATCTCTTCAAGCTCCCGCCATAGCGTTGATTTATGCCATATGATATGACAACCCTATGTTCAGTGTCAGTAAGGGGCTAAGGCTGTCATAAGTGCCTAGATCTTTTTCCCTCATAAACGAAGGCCTACTGCCCGTCTCAGAGTTACATCCTAGGCCTTTATACCCTTTTGGTTCCCACCGGTGTCTCTGTTCTGTCTTTAAGTCTACGTATTGCCTCTTTTTCCTGGTTCATTGGGCCTTTCCTAATGCTGACTCCTTATATGTAGCTTTACTCAATCCTCAGGGCCACATTGCTAGTAAAACAGACAATGGCTCCTTAAGAGACCAACATCTAGTTCTACCTTTCTGTTTGACCATGCCCAACGCATTTTATCTCCGGCCCTTCCCTGTTCCACCAGTACATTCACCGCATATTCTTCCACACCATTGAATATAAACATACTGCGTCTTAAGACATCTTTTCAGACAATTCCCTGGAATGCTAAAGGTTTATACCTAACCTCGTGCAAAACTGAGCCTTCACGGTGAGCTTCACTGCTCACACCGACCTTCACACAACGCAACTATAATTCATCTCTTGCTTCAAATGTTTAAAAATGATTGAAATGTCTTAAGTTGAGATGACGGAAGCCAATTAAGTCGATGTTTTGGATTTCTTGGAGAGAAAAGTTATTTCATCACAGTTTTGGATCTACTACAACCCCAATGTTATGATAGCAAGTTGGATGGTTACCAGATAACCGAAAATATTTTGTCCTGCTTTGAAAATGAAGCTTCCCATTTAAAAAAAATACCAAAAAAATCTCTGAATTCTACAGGAATAGTGATATGTCTCGTTTTTAATTTATTTCTCCTCCAGGCTAGTAGAAAACCATCCATTTGAACGATCCAAGTAATTAAGAAATATGCAAATTCTAATGTACCTGAAGTCAACCAAATTATTACACGATCTCTGTTTACTATCCTCCACATTTGGGACACCCAGTAATGCAACCTCATATTACCTCTTAATTTAAAGAGGTTTTTAAGACATATATTTTTACCCTAATCTTGGGGTAAATGGCAAAAGTTTCAGGGTCACAGAGTATGAAGATGACTCTTTCATATTCATCAATGATCAGAAGGTAACCTGCGTTAGTTTTTGGGGCAACATCTAAAATTGTACCTACGCTACAGTGGTCCATCATGGGTAGATTTAACTCCTGATAAAGCAAGTTTTCCAGAAGGATTCTTCTTAGATCTTTCTTTACTGGAACCAGTTAGGGAACACATGGGATGACGTTTTTGAACTAGCTTGGTAATTAAATTATTTTTCTTGTGTTAACACTAATTTCTACTTTGTTTTCAATAAAAATCTTTCAAAAAACTACATGTAACAAAACTGTAAAAATATCAGTATTTCTTTACATTGAATGTGAAATGAAACGGTCAACGAGAGTCATTTATAAAGTACCGTCCGTATTACGGCTCCCGTAACAAACTATTGTCAGCCTTGGTTTCGAAATCAATCAAATGCTACTGAAAGGCTGAGCTGTAGTAAGCTCGATTATCGATCATTGTAAAGGTGATAGACAGTCACAGCAGCAAAATCAATATGGATTTTCAGAAGTCATCAAAAGAAGGAGTTACGGCACTTTCAATAATAAAGGATAGACGGCGTTGCATAAATTCACATATTGTAAATTAACACTTTCGGCTTTCGGTTATGTAAAGGAATAGTAAGAAACTGATTTTGTTGAGTTTGGCTCTTTTTCTGATATCTTGTTCTTTTTACGGTTTCACACTCAGTATGTGATCAGCTCAAGCTTGAGTTGTCCGTTAAGTTAAAGGGCCAACTTGGCCGATCTAACTCAGAAAACCAGAACTGTGCAATAACTGAAGCACTTGAGCATCAAAGGCTGAGACGCCGCCTCGTTGAGTTGGGTCTTTCTGAGATTTTGAGTCAAACACTGTCTAGACGGACTCAAGTTTGTCAATATTTTGGTCGAGAATACCAACCTGCCTGAACTCTCATTGATTTTATAGCATTGGTCCTCACTATCAACTCAATTCAACCTCCCTTGAATACTCAACATCATGACCTTTACTTCGCAAGTTGACACAATTTGAGAGTAGACTTGACGTCTATCAGAGCTGTTTTTTGAGTTGACTTTAGTTAATGAAATAAATGATTTAATTTAATCCGGCTTAGTCTAGCCACGCTCGGCAAATTGGTTTGATTGGCAGTTCGATGGAACGAAACCTTTAGTGAATACACCCAAGAACGTTTCTGGCTATCTTTAGGTAGATTGGAAGAGTCCACATAGATTCCTCCATTTCCTCATTGTATTTAAACAACTTGGAGACATTTAAGAAAAGTTCTACTCTACTATGACAACAAAAACATTTCCCTTTGCGGCAAATGACTACTGGCTACAATTTATGTAGCCCCCCCCAAAACATTAAATGGGGAAGATTTGACATTGAGTAGACATTATTTTTGCTTCGTGGTTAGCTCATTGTTCTGTTGCCTGGTAATGTTCTATTATTACATCATTTATAAGATGATTGATAATATGGTAATTCTTTTTATAAATTGCTTTCTTTAGATTTCTGTGACAATAAGTAAAACTCACAGGAAGAGCAAACTCTAATTAAGAAGTAATTTTGGTCTTAAAATAAATTCTACCTCCGGATCAATCAACATTCGCAATGCCGTTTGCAAGACATAATTTTATTTAATATCTCCAAGGACACGACATATTTTTTCCCTTTTGTAAGTAAACATTTAGAGCTTGGAAGGTCAGCGTTTTTAATATTTGGAACGGACTGGAATTCACGGATCCAGAAAACAGCTTTCTAAAATCCATCAAATTAATTCTCCACTGATCTTTTCATTGCATGCTTATAAATTAATCATGGTATTATATGTCAAACTGAAGAGCCAATTGGCTTTGTGCTAACGGTACCCTTTGCTTTGCATAAAAGTAACATCAAGAAAATGAAGGCAGCCCCTGAGATTGGCTAATCAGTGCTATTTAAAAGTTCTGCCGCCAGGTCATAACTCCTAGCTTTTAAGGGTAACCTGGTGAAGATTGCTATTGAACCTGGAGACCTTCTGAGGTTGGTCCGTAGGCTCTGGTTACCACAGCAGGTTATCGGATCTCTTGTTACATAGTAACATAGTTCTAAGGTGAAAAAGACCAAAGTCCATCAAGTCCATCAAGTTCAACCATATACATATTGTTCCCTACTGTGTTGGGTGAGTAGTGTTTTCCCCTCCACTTCTACCCTTTTCATTCATATTGGAGCTGCTCCACCCCCATGTACCCTTGCCCACCCACCCTGGTTTTCATAAGAGGTCAGACGTCACCAGGTTGTCAATAATCTTGAGTAGAAGATTCTTGCCCCAGCATGCATACAACCTAACCATATAGCAAATAAAACATGCTTCTAAAGAATGGTTGGCCATCTGGCATAAGTGACCAGTGTGCCAATGGCTGATCAAGCCACGTACGTACCTTTACTACAGCTCTAGTGGCAGATTTTACAATGTGTGGCCGCTGGCTAGATTTATATTTGTCTTTTGGCGGCCATTAAATACCACGGCCTCTTAGTCATCCCCAGTTCGGCTCTAGAAGGTTATCCTCCATCATTACAGTGCACTGTTATACTGGGTTTTGCCTGGAGACTCCGGGCGAAGCGCCACTTCCCTGTGTCTCCAGGACACAGTAGAGAATCCTCGAGTCGCGGGAGCGGTGTTGGGTCACGCCCCACTTCCCGCCCACTCCCCCCCTATTATAAATGTCAGCGGGACCGCCCACCGGCATTCCGAAGAGGGAGGGCTCCGTGTAGCCGGAATCTGGATATTTCCAGGGATTCCCCATACCTCAAATACGCCTGCTCTTAGAAAAAAGAATTTATGTATTCAAAAAGGGTATTCTCAAATTTCCTTTTTTTGCACAATATCAACATAGCAGTGTCTTTAAAATGACGTCCTCTTTGTTTTCTGTATTATTTATGCAAAGTAAATTGGCCGACTCTCCGTTAAACAGTTTGTGGGCAGCTGCTTTGACATGAAAAATGAGAATTTATCTCTGTCATTTGATATTACCATGAAATGCAAAACAGGTCAACAAACACGATGAGCCGGAGAGACAGAAAGACGGTAAATAAAAGCGCCTCTTCGCTGGGTGGTATGTACCTGATTCGCACATATTCAGCCATATTTCCATGACAATAACCTTGGCTAATTCAGTTTTCTGAATTATATGTTTTTATTAGTAATGGTTATATTTTCGTATAATATAAATTCCATGACTGGCACAGCTTCAAGTGCTGGCAATAAACAAGTCGATAAGAAAAAGCCCTCTAAAGAATAAAACGCATTGAA
This sequence comes from Spea multiplicata, assembly GCA_009364415.1. Lineage (NCBI taxonomy): Eukaryota > Metazoa > Chordata > Amphibia > Anura > Pelobatidae > Spea > Spea multiplicata. The sequence goes on along the minus strand of VKOC01001482.1, from coordinate 63,410 downwards.
GTGCTTTCTAGGTACTTTAATACGTATTATCGAAAAAGTTAAAGTAGTAGAAAGTTGTTACCCTAGATTAAAGCTGAAGCTCCCTCCTCTGTGGTCTATCCATCTCCCCATGCCTGTACAAGAGAAACACCATGTACATTTAAACATTACCTTCTCCATCCCCGGTTCTGTGTCCCCGTCTTCTTTCACGCAGCTCTGCTTCTTCTCTTGCCCTTTCTTCTTCTGTCCTCTTTGCTCATATACTTCTCCCTGTGAATCAGGTTCGTTGACCAGGCCTCACGGAGCGCTTCCTCAAAAGTGAAGATATTGGATTGGGGAGAGGTTGCTCACGTGGTGTGTGCCGTGCCCGGTCAATGAAGCTGATAGTGAGGGGAAGAAGGGAATGAAGAAAGAAGAGGACAGAGACACAGAACACAGAAGTGGTCGATGGAGAAAGTAGGGAGACATTGAAAGGGAGAGGGAATTTCCAGGAGACTTGGGACCTCTGTGTACCAATATGGCACCCGTCTGATGAGTGTCAGACAACCCCCGTACCCCCTTAACTAGACCATTTCATTGTGAATTTCAAATTTCCAAAATGAGAATCCACCCTCCTTTCCCCAGTCCAAAATAAGCAGCCTATCAGAAAAAGGTGATCAGGTGCATGATGGGAATTATTATGTTCTAGGCTCAGGTCTTGCCAGTGGAAATATTTTGTACAAATTGCAACATAACACGTTACATTGTTGAGTGACTTCTACATGACCTCCCAACGGAGCTTTTTTGGATTAAATTTAGTCTTTTATGTAATTCCATACATGGCCACAGGGGGAGCCTAACATAAATTGAAACCACACCTCGCCTTTCTAGCCTACCCAGGACCTCTCTGTGGCCTCTCTGAAACCTATGTTGTTCTGCTTAGTGAGTTGGAGTGTTTAATGAAGATCGGATGCTCTGCATTGAATCGCCCATGGGAAATATATAAGTATAGTTGGAGTTCTGTGTTACTAGGCTAATAGTTTGGCATTTTCCTGTCTGGGTTGAAGGTTGGAACCCTGCTCTTGGCTGTTCATTATGCAGTTACAATTATGCAGAATTTGACTATAGATTGCATTGATTTCTATTTTTTTTTACACTCAATCAATTTTTCTACATCATCGTTCCTGCCAATGCCAGAATATTAATTCACAATGTAAGTGAATTCATTTAATTCATAACTTCTTCCCTGGCACTGTGTGAAAATATTAAAACCTATAACCACCTTATCAGGTATGTAGGCTCTATCAACCCTTCAAAAAATAAAATATTATATATTTGACAGAGGTTCCGTTAATCACAATTCTGCGGGAACAGTACTGCAGAATCATGATCTTTTTTTCCATTATAAAAACAGTAACAGGGTGCAATAAAACATCTCTGACAGCTCTATGTTATGCCGGAGACCACAAGTAAAATTTGTTTTATGTGCACCAAAAAAACTGCAAATTTCATTTTCTTCTGGCTTTTTTTGACCAGCCTTAAAGGGAAGTTTACACATTTGTGCTAAAAAAAATGTTACTGTGGTTTCTGAGTTTAGGATTATAAGTAAAAGGTTCAAAACTCCAGAAATAGATGAAGCTGTAGATCTAATCAAGGGTAATTAATAGTGTAACTTTTACTCCAAGATTAACCACAGAGCTTGACAGGGGATGACCAAGTGGCCGTGGCCCAAGTTCAACGGCCATCAAATTCCTTATCTGTGACCCCTGGCTGGATATTTGTGGCTCCATGTTATATTTTTGTAAAATATGGCTGTGGCTGTGTGTATCCAGCTCCCGGCCATACACTGCAGAATGTATTTGGCCTCGAGAGGCAGTTTCGGTAAGCATGCGGTACTGTTGCTCATCAGCATTTACCTGGTGTGCCAGATGACTGGTCCAGGCCTGGTTAACCCCTATGTACATAGTAACATATACCTTAATGTCTAAGATTCCTTAATTGATAGAAGAAACACAGAATGGACCTAGCCTTACATTAACACTGCTTTTAGACCATGCTTGTACCAGCTTTTTTATGCCCCCAGTGGCCAAGTAAGGAATCACAATTAAGTAAAATGTAAAATGCATTAAATTCCATGAAAGGGGATTTTAAGAAACAGAGCAAGGCACCAATATTGCTTTTGTTATAGGATGTATGATATTTTAGTGTCACTTTAGACACACTATTTATATATATATATATATATATCCATTGCTGCTTTATTTTTTAATCGTATATATATTGTGTATATATATATATATATGTGTATATATATACTATATATAATATATATATATATATATATATATATAATATATATATATATACCTTTGAATGTTATGCTGAATACTCCATTTGGCCTCTTTTAAGAGTTTATCCCTCTTCCTTTCATTGATTATTGAACTTGTAAACATGTATTTTGCTGCGCTACAGTAATTATAATTTAATTTCCGTGACATTTATGTAAATTCTAATTGAAATTGACCTGTACACGTTCAGTTTTTTCCTTAAACCCCCTAACATCTTAGGTGCTTCGAGAATCCTATGAAACAGTAATGACGATCAATACTAATCAAGTGATGTCAGAATGTGTAATCCTCATCAATGTTTCATGAAGGACTTTCATATCATAAATTATATTACGGTATTGATAATATTTCCGTGCCAGCGACCTCACATACGCAGGATGCGCCTATATGTTTGTGTAAGATCTCACTTAGCCCTTGCATTCACGCTTACACAGCTCGGTATTGTATCTAAGAATTTGTTTTCTATAGTATCAGTTAAATTGGTCATGTAGCCTCCGACTCTACCCAAAAATTAAAAAAAAAACTGATGGCAGCAAACTTATTTTTTCAAGGATCAATAAAATACGTCATGAGTTATTAACCGATATTTTAGATTGTTTATAGCATTTTCTTCCAAGGTTTTGATTTATCGCTCAGTGTCAGTTTAACTCGTGTGATACAAACATGTTCAATATCTCTAGGTCTTTGTGTCTTGTCTTAGAGCTTGTAACATCTGGAGATCTGACGGCAGAGACTTTTTATATTCCGGCCTGTCTCGAGCACTCAATGGCTGGTACATATTTCAGAGCGTTTCTGATACCCCTTTCACCCCGTCTACACGCATTCCTGGTTTAATCTGGTTTTTCTATTTCCTAGTGGTAGGAATCCAATTGTCAGAAATGTAATAATACAAGAACGGAGATGTTGTTTTCTTCCCAGATGGCATCAAAAGCTCCTTTTCCCCTAAGCTCTCTCTTGAAAACACATCCATCACTTTTGTACACTTGCGATAACCACTTTGACCAAAGCCACTTACGTGCTTTCTGCCTCTCGACCGGCTTTTGACTCGCATTTATTTCTTATGGGTCCTTGAGTGTTTCTGGGCAAAACATGGGTCATCATGTATACTGGCCCTTCCCAAGGAGCTTTGTGTATTTTACCCAATTTTGCAATTATATATGCTCTAATGAATTTAATTTCCAGGATACGTTTACCGTAGATCTCAAGAACCATGTTGCGTTTCACAACTTTTGATGAGGTCATTATTGTTCATCCAAATCTATGTTCTATCATGCGTTTCTGACCACCACAATGTTATTTCTTACTATTTATTGTAGGGGAGCACTGTGCAAATGCTGGCTTTATTTAATTATATGCAGGGTCGGACTCGGGATAAGGAGGTGGCTCTGACCAGTGACTAATGACGCAATTGTGGCCAACGGCTGAATATGAGAGGCCATATGTATCATTTTTTATGCTCACGTAGCATGGAGCTGGGCTTACTGCCACGGTGAGACTGTGAGCGTAGGGCGCTGTCAGGCGGTGCCCTACGGGTCATTTGCCTAGTGGTCCAGATGGCCAGATCGAGGTGGTTATATGGTCCTTCTTAATCTGAGAAGTTAGGCATGGCTTGTCCATTCCTTAAAAGTGCAAAGCAAAACCCAAACAACTAAACAAAATAACAAGAATAAGAATGATTTGGATTGCTTAGGTCAATATGGTTGCGGTAGGACCATTTTAGCTACATACCAAACACAGTAAATGAGTTTGTCGATGGAGGCCAGCTTCAAATGCCCCACAGCTGTTTATTGACCTTGGAGCCTCCTTCATCAATAGCCAGATGAGCTGGAGTCTTTGCTAAACATATATTGAATGTAAATCGCAGTACGTGGTAAAATGATTTCTTCTCTGTTTGAAGGAGAGCATTAAGCTCCGTGGTTTAGTCTCTAGCAGCGTGCCAGTGAATAAGTGAATTGGCTAACGGCACATACTGTGAAATCCATCTTATCATGCTGTTGAAAGGCGAAGAGTTTGTATTGGATGTTCGAGTGAGATATCCTTCAACAAGGGGCCTGCTGGTGAAATGTTAACATGTTTTCAAATACGTTGGAGGGAATAAAATGAGGTGCTACTTAATACTTAACAAGGAGAGCTTAAGTGCCTTGTCTACAGTCTTGTAAGATTGTCTGAAAAAATCAAGTGGTCCCTCGATGGACAAGAACATTAGTGATTCCATAGCAATGTATGATGACCTCAGTGGTCGGACACACTTTATCGCGATTAATAGAAGGACTGTGCCAAATGTCCATTGAGTCGATACCCATTGTGCCTCCCGCTACCCATAAGCGCAGCTCATTTGGCTCATTATGCATACTTGTGTGTATATACATGTGGCACGCGTGCGATTAATTAGCCACTGGCCTTAACGACCCAGGGTCGATTTTACATTCCCAGGCAATTCCCAGGATTGTTTCCTAGTTTTAGAACAACTCAATCTGTGTGCATGTATAAAGGAATATACATTATATAACCACATGCGCAACATTTCTCTCTAGCCATTAATTCATGCCTGATTTAGATTTTACATCATATCCCAAAAATATTCAGTTCCCTGCAAAAACAAAAATACTAAAAGGGCTTTCCTAGACATTTTCCCAGGTTCTTATAGACCTAATTTCACAATGGAATCCAGACCGATGTCACACTTATTGAACATGACATCATAACATGAGATCATACGGCTACCAGTAGTCTTACTCGGAATTTTCTCTAATTTAGTTTATACACATATGGCGTTAAATGTTCCGTAAAGATATAGTGAATTTTATGTGCTAAGATACTAATGGTAGACATTCATTTTTTTGGGGGGGGAGAGAAAGGGGTCGCACTCCATGGGTCCATTTAGAATAATCAGAAAGCTTTTTGAAGAACCTCCATCTGTAAGCTGCTTCTCTTAATTAATTCAGACGTCCTCCTCCACTCCAAGAACAGGCATCAGAATCACAAAGTGTAGGAGATGCCCAGATACATATTGCTTATTCACACATCAGTGAAACAGAAAATGCCTCCTCTGTGACCTTCCCCAAAAAAGCTGCTCCCTTGAGTCATAATAATTGAAAATTAAGAGTGTACGGTGTAATAATTAGATTGTACCCTTTGAACCAAGGCAGACTGCGGTTGCATAATAACTGTATCCTACTCAGAACACGAAGGCTACGATGTATTCCGAGCACCAACTGCTACAAGATAACATAACAAGCTGTGACAGTTTCATAATTACCTGATACTCAGAAAATCTCCTTAATATTCCGCTGATTTCCATCATTGTGAGATAAAGCAGAAGATTAGCCATAATTTGGGACGTTCTTGCCGTCCTTATAATAATTAAAAGAAATGTCAAGTAGCGTGTGATCTGTTATCCTGTTGTTTTCCAAAGTTTTAATTACAGGAGTATTAATTTAAATTATTTGTCAGATAATTATTATCTGACATTGTAAAATCTTTCGTGAACTAGTCAGCTAGGGTCCCCAGAAATTACGTTTTTCATTTTTTTTTTGCTTTGCGTCACTCCTTTCTGCAGTCCTGTCCTCCATCATTGTAAGGCACGGAGACCACCACCCATCCCGACCGTCGGTCTGTCCGTAGTGCGGCCGCACTTCCGCGAGGTGGGCCGCACTTCCGCGAGGTGGGCCGCATGCCCTACCTGAAGGTTAACTGATGAGGAGTGGGCGTGGCTTAGTCCCCGTGGGTGCGGCGGTCCAGCGGGAGACTCTAAGGGCAAGGGAAGGGAGCAGTCTTCTGACGTCGCCTCCTATCTGGTGCAACGGAAAGGAGGAGACCAGGGGAAAGGGAGAGGTGATCCTGCATGCTACCCACTATATAAACCCCCCAGACACCTCACACAGGGCTTACTAGTTGAGCTGTGTACCTTGTTACCTCCTCTTCCATATCAACTACATTGAAGTCTTCCTGGTTCTGACCCCTGGCTTTCCATTCCGGACAACTCTATTGCTGATCCCTATTTTTGACCCCTTGCTTGTGACCCTGATACTGTTTGATTGCTGCCTGCCTTGACCCCGGATTGTGACCTCATTATTCCTACTTGCTGCCTGCCTTGACCCCCTGGACTGTGACCCCGACATCTCTTTTGGATTTTCTCTCGTGATTGTATTTTGTGGACCCTGTCCTGTTTTCCTGCACCACGCTCCACCTCCCAGCCCGACAATCATCTTCTAATTAGATTTTTGGAAAATGTTAGTCCCTGCAAGAAAAAGTTGTGGGTGAAATCAGTCCAACTTTGACTTCCTTACGCACACGAAGAACGTAGGGACTAAGAAAGTAGGGACTAAGATGAGGTCACACTGACTTTACATATATTTATCTGTTGGCGTGTTGCTTTTTGATCTTATTTGTAGGTTGTTTATCCGTCCAAAAACAGTATATACAGGGTTGGAATCATAACATCATTTTTCATATAAAAATTTAGAATTTACTCACCGAGAGAATGCAGTTTTTCAAATACAAACAAATACCTTAGTGATCCCTGTTTTTTTTTCTTATATAGAATCAAATGTTATAAAATGTTTGGCATTAGGAGCTGTTTATTATTGTACTCTATGTTTGTAAAGGATTTAGGTGTTTCCACAAAGCATTAATCCAATACCAGGGTCATAACTGGGATTTAGCTTTTGTTCTGGTTTTGAAGTGCAAGCACATTACATTGAATAATATATAGCGATAGAACTGAATACACATGGATTAAATTGTAGTGTAGCCAGTTTTCAGTAGAAAGAAATGTACTCTTGAATATGGAACCTTGGGATTTAGATGCTAAGAATACAATAATTTCAACCACAAATCCTTTCAGGAACTATTGTTAGGTCATAACATGGCAAACCCAGCAAATGTACTTTCCAACTGGCAGCTACATGACTTACAGCTCTCTCGTTCGGCTATTATTGTATTAAAGACCATGCTAATATCTGAACACAATCATGCCAAGCTAAGTCTGTGGAATTCGAGTGATGGTCAAGGTCAAGTTACTTGGGTCAACTGCCAGAAATGAGCTCTTTCCCAATGATTTGATTGTTAAGAAGGCTAAGGTATAAAATATATATGGAATAATGGAGTGGTTCACGGTCAACAGCTTTAATTGGCTTTAGAACTTTGATGTAATTATAAAGCCTCAAGAGGAGCAATTCTGATTGAAGACCAAGGTTATCAGGTCAACTGCTGAGACCATAGGAGAACATTCAGATGGGCTTCTCCATCGGCACAGCTTATTTGTCTCCTTCTGGTCGGTGGTCTACAAGTTGCTATGGATTCTCTATACCAAGTTACGAAATCATAACCCAGTGCCTTCAGTGTTTTTATGGGTTGGACTAGTATGGATTACCACAAGAGTCAACCAAGACACGGCTCTCTATTCTAGACCAATAACCGATCCTCTCCTTCCCCTCATGACGAAATCAAACCGTGTGGACAATGCATCTTACTTGGGGTAACCAAAACATCGAGGGTCCTTCACTTCTTAGCTTTGTTCCTCAGTACAAAAAAAGTATTAAGAACTGTTTTTTGGTAAAGTTTCAAAAAAATCTCCAGGTTTCCAAGACCCAAATTCACAGAGCCTTTTCTCTCAAACAACCCCTCCATTGATGTCCTCTAAAACATCACAAGAAAATATTCATCATTATAATTATTACATCATCCGGATAAATGCCCGTAACTGTTTTTGTAAGATTTAAAATCTTCAGTTTCAAGCGAAATGAAAAGTTCATTCTATGGGGAAGTGGGAAGATCCTCAGAAGTATTCCTGACAGAGGTATCTTACATTATTATTGTCACTTTCACAAAATGCGACCCCGTATTTTAATTTATTTCTCGACGCGCTCTACAATTTTTCCCTGAGGGAGGACGCGCATATGTAATTTTTTTTTCCTGCTCACTTAATGCTGATATACATTCATTTCATGCAGAATAAAACTTAGAGATGTTTATCTCCAGGGGAAACAGTGAGTGACAGACGCGCATACTTCTGAAAAAAAACTCCCATTAGAACGTTCTAAATAGTTGATTTATTCCATATTCGCATGTCAGATGTTTTTAAAGGGACAGTGAAGCCGGCCGTCTATTTTAATAGAGCAATAACCGAATTTATGAACCACAACATGAAATGTCTCTCTCCCACCCCCCCCCACTCTTTTTGGTCCCAAAATGTAACTACTGAGGTCCCTCAGCCTTCCCTGATAAGTTTTACCCTGCAAATATTCTATACCTACCATCATACGGTGCTCCTCTTCTAGGATAACATTTTAAAAATAATAAATATATATATATATTGGAATATTTCCATTTAATTTTTTTTTTTATATTTTTTTCTTTTTAGCCGTAATTTTTTTTTTTTTAGCATTTGGAATTCTAAAGGTTTTATTCACCGCCGTAGCAGAAGCACAGATGGAATTATTGCTGGGATTGTTCTATTTAGAAAATAGAAACATTGTTTGCACGGTAACATTTTATTCCGTAGTATGAGTGAGCGGACGTGTGTGTTTTACGCATCCTCAGCATTCTTTCATCTCTATTTATAGCTGCACCTGCCCCATTCTAAAATAAATACAATAATTGAGCAGATAAGAAACGGGGTTGTGTAGGGCGAGAGGTTTGACATAATTAAAGGAAAAGATGCCTTTGAGGATTAAAAACCTTGTTTTTAACTCAGTCGCAGCTATATGAAGACCTACCTTAAAGAGAAGGATCCTTATAAAGAGGGTTTTGAAAGTTGAGTTGTTGCCGAGATGAAACGTTTCTTCTGGTCTTCTATTCATTATGAATAACCATCCCTGGTGGGTTTCTTCTGAGAGATGGGTTGATAAGACCCTAGTGGAGTTATAGGTAAATCCAGCTATAGACCGAGCAAGGTTTTAGTGGACCAAATGTTCATCAATTTAGATCTCATGGGATATAAACATTCATGACCTTGGATATGCCTTCTGAAGTCTTCAGGCTTGGGTCTCAATATGGCTTCCTTCATTGACCCTGTGGACCTTAATTCATAGATTCATTTAAAAGTAGATACCCCATAATGATAGACACCATTGCTGGTAGAATCAATGATTCCCTCCTGTATTTTTTGATAAAATGTGGAGAACGTCACAGTGGCGGTATATCTTTCTCCATAAACACTGGTAACTTGGTTAAGAATATAAAGAACTCATGAAGAACACTTTTGGTGGCAACATTTACCGAACCACTACATGGAATCAGCATGGTGGGCTTGTAAAGGCTTAATTTTATATAGATCCTCAGATTAGCTTGTTTATAGTGTTCTCCAGTATGATCATAGGTTCCAAACACTGGTTGAATGTATTCTCCGGCACAGAGCTTGGTTTGGACCAACAAACCCAACGGCCAACCATTGCCAGAGTTGGTGCCTCCAGCAGCTGGATGGCAAGAGTTTGCTTCTCCTTCTGATAAAATCACCGGAAATTCAATTATTTCCTTTAACTGAATGGAAAGAAAAGTAAAATAACTGTCCAGGCAGCGGCTTTAAGCTTTGACAATTTCATTTTTCGCTCCTCTTTTTATGCCTCCATTCCAATCAAAATATGTTTCCGAAGATTGGAAGTATTAAATCATATTGCAGAAAAAATGTACAAAATGCTGAAGGTTAAGTCAGTGGAGTCTTCAACTGCAGTAAATTAAAAATACTGGGGGAAAAACCATGTTTTCCCTGATTCAATACAGAATACATCACAAACAGGAGGATTTAATAATAGATAGAAGATAATAATTCATTTTTTGTTCCATAATTTAACCCCTTTTGTTTGGGTAATGCTCCTATTGATAATGGACCTACCATGATTTTATCTGCCCTTAAAAAATTAAGTTTCGATGCAACAAAGTAAAATTGTCAATCTGTTTGGGAAGGGAAAGCAAATAAATTTCAGATATGGTCAAGGACACAAAATAATGTTGTCTCAAAGTAATTTAATAGATAAGAGTTCTTCCAAGGGTGCTGAAGTCATTTCAGACTGTTTGTAGGCTGTTATGTGCCTGAATTGTGATGGAGCGTCAGATATGCAATGTTATGGTCCCCAATGAAGGAAAAACGCCGTATCAAGATCACACTTGGAACAAACTATCTGCTCCGTGTCATTGTGTTATTGACCGATCAACACTTTCATTAAACTATGGCGTTTAGGTGTGTTAAAGGGACACCCCGGCCATCATCTGCACTTCAATGCATGAAAGCTGAGTGTCCGGTTTAAAAATAACACTTTTTTCTCCTTGCATGGAGGGGTTAAGCAGAATCTCCCATCCATACATCCCCCCCCCCCGGCTCCTTGACATGCTTTATTGAGAAGGTGGAACATAAGTGGACCATCTTCCCAGCAGAAGTGGTAGAGGGTAATACAGCGAGAGTATTAAACATGCATGGGATAGACATACGGCTCCTGAATCTAAGACGAGACCAACGGCTGATTGAGGTTTGAGTCTTTACAGCAGGAGAAACGGGCAAACTAGACGGGGGCCGGATGGGGCCGATCTGCCGACAAATTCTAGGTTTTTCTCCCGCTTTGTTTGCGTTCTTGTTGGGTAAAATATTTTTTTCCAGGTTTCTAAATAATCAGAAAGCCAAAAAAATGCCACAGGGGTTAATTATCAAGGTCCAATGGGCAGTATCACCCCTTGAATTCCTACAATTGACCTCTATTTGTATGCCTTTGTTTACAACGTGCTAGATTAATTACCAGTGTCACAAAACCAGTGATCCGCGACAAAGGTTGAGTCCATTAAGGCTTATGTTGCGCATGTTGTTTGGTTATCGAAGCATCTAATAAAAGCTTGTATCTAACTCCATAAAACGAGCGACACTTTCATTGGCCGGGATGGTTTACAACAATTATTAAAAAAAAATACCATTAAAAAAGAAATTATAGATCGCAATTTTCTTTTGTTGGCGCACTTAAACTCATTGTACGGTTTATATTTATATTGCTTTGACTACGCAATATTATAAATATTTCCTGAAGGGATTCCTTCATCAGATTTGTATTTAAACCAGGAATATCATTTTCTTTTTTTGTATAATTTCCAATTTACATAAAATTGTTGCCTTCTGTTCTCGGAATAAATGCCTCGGCGAGGCTAAGCGTGCCGCTCTAAGTGTTTATTCTGGGTAGAGCTACTTGATCGAGATTCAAGGAATCGGTTCTTTCTTAAAACCTAGTGTCCAGGGGTAATCCAACCGCTTGGACGAGCAGACGATCACAACCACCAAATGATAAAGCCAAGGCGTACTTTGGACCAATGCTAAGTTTGCTTACCCTGAGACCTCTAAAGGGTCCGTTTAATGTCCCTGGCAGCCTCGCCAGTGAAGAACGCATAGTAAAGTAGTGTTTGAGTACTGTGTGCGTTCTTCAACCACTCTCAGTACTGCGTCGGCCTCGGAATTGGGCCATTTCTTCTAATTCCCATCATCCTCTAGAAACTGAGAATCTGTTCTTTTCCTCTGCAACCCTGACAACCAATGCCTTCACCCCAAATGTGCAATTTATTCCCCAAAAAGGTTGTTTGTCCTGGGGCTAGAGCAAAAACCTTATTATGATGACTTTAGTGCAAATCTTGATTTTCCCTTAATATGCACATGTCTTTTTTGTGTGCCAATAAATGCCTAGAAGACAATGGGTCTTAAATATAAAGATCATGTGTTTTTTTTTGCCATAGGTATTCTTTATATTAATCTTCAGGATTGTAACTTATGTTTTTGTTTAATTTCCAGGATTCTCATCAGGTCACTTCCCGAACCACAGAAAATTTGGAGAAATAGGTAAGTGATTTTTTTACTCATGATAGAAACATAAAAAAAGAACAAATTAGGATAAAACATCACAATATCCACCTCCTTAAGTGCCCTGTTCTGTATTTATTATTCTTCAAGAAGAAAAAGATTGTCCGCGCCCCAGTGGGTAAAAAGCCATAGTTTCCATTATTTTCCTTCATTGAAATGCTCTACATGGGGTCTCAGTAGGGTAGTGAAAGCCCTTGCTTAGCGAACTTATGCCCTAAACTCGTTTTACGGGCTCACATGTGATCATCATGATAGAATAAATTATTATTCTTAGAAACATAGGACCTGCCGGCAGATCGGCCCCATTCGGCCCCCGTCTAGTCTGCTCGTTTCTCCTGCTGTAAAGACTCCAACCTTAATCAGTCGTTGGTCTCGTCTTCCATTCTTCTTGACTAATAGAGGAACTGCTAGAAGGATCCTTCTATGGAGAAGCTTCCGAGCCACAAATATTTGACTACAAATAAAATAAGTTAAAATGTAAAGAATATATTTTGATCAAACTGCTGAGTTGTGTAACCTCCGTCACCATTTTTACCATTTTATTTTGTATTTGTCCCATTAATGTCAAAGCATTTTATTTTTGTATGTTGTATTTATTTTTTTTTACTGTTGGTGGCTTCGGCTTAGTTTTTAAAGACATTTCCTTAAAAAATATAAAAAATAAGTACCAATTTTGTTTTTGTAAATCATGCAATGCATTAAATATTCCGCACAGAAAGTGATATCTCCGTGTAGGAACGGCAGAGATACGAATATAATGGATTTTCCGACTATTCCTGCGTGTTCCAAGTCAGTAGCTTGCGCTTCAATTTTTTAGCAGCACGGGTAATGATTGAAGCGTTTATTCCGGTAAATGTTAAAATCCCAAGTTTATCCTGAACGGCATCAAAAATAAATAAATAAAATAAAAGGAGATCATTCTCAGTAGCAGGCACCGAAAAAGTTGCACACAAACGTAAGGCTGAAATGATAATACTAACCGTACTACCGAAAACAACAAAAATCACAAAAGAAATAATATAATATATGATTCCGTATGAATGCATGGCATACGGAAGGAAGTTTTACTTTTACTAAGAGGGTGGTAGATAAGGGGAACAGCCTTCCAGCAGAGGTGGTAGAGGCTAATACAGTGAGGGTTTGGGTCATAGTTAAGGATAGGAGGTGGTTATTACTTTTGCTTTGTTTATATGACAAAAAGCTTTTTTTTTTTAATATACATCGTCCTTGTGATTCATTTTATTGGCAAACCTGTTAGAATACTCAATAATTCTGCCACATTTATTACTGGTAAATATGTAGCAAAATAACTATTGTAGCAATAACAGCTCAAGTACTACAATTGTGCCGCTTTCTGCACTAAAGTTAACCGTATAACATGATAGTGTAATATATTTTACAGGAAGCCAATAAAACTAATCATTTGTAATTCAGCTGTTCCATAAGTAAAATTGCATTAAAAAAAACCCATTTATTTGTTACGTAATAAGACTGATTAGGAATATTAATTTAAGAATACAGTTTTCTCTTTTTTTCTACTGCATCTACCGGGTAAACAGTATATAGATTTTTATTTATGACATCATACATTCTTGATTTGAGGATAGCGAGCGTCTCTATCTAGCTAAGATTGCGGGAAAGTTATACACACCAGCCCAAAGGCAACATATTAAAAGACAGTGGAGATGGAGAATACTGAAGGTCACCCAAAATATCGTGGGTAGGGCTGTGGGGGTTATGGTTACGGTTAGAATGGGTTAGGGGGTTAGAATTACAATTAGGGTAAGAGTGAGTTAGTTTTAGGGGTTAAGGTTGAGGGTTAGAGTAGGTAAGGGGTTTAGGGTTAGGGTTACAGTTAGGGTTATTAAGGGTTAGTGATTAAGGTTGGGGTTTAGGGTTAGGGGGTTAAAGCTAGGATTAGGTTGGGTTACTGTTAGAGTGTGTTAGGGTTAAAGTGGGTTAGTGTTAGGGTTAAAGTGACTTAAGTGTTTAGGATTAGGGGGTTAGGGTCACAGTTAGGGTTAGAATGGGTCAGGATTAGGGGTTAGGGTGAGTTAAGGTCTTAGGGTCACGGTTAGGGTTAGAGTTATGATTAGGGTTAGAGTGGGTTAGGATTAGAGCGAGTTAGTGTTAGAGTTAGGGTTAGGGGATTAGGGGATTAGGGGGTTAGGGTCACGGTTAGAGTTAGCATGGGTTAGAGTTAGAGTCACGGTTAGAATGGGTTAGTGTTAGAATGGGTTAAAGTTAGCATGGGTTAGTGTTAGGGTTAGTATTGGTAGCCATTTTTCAAGGTTAATTTGAGGTTTAAATTTGTTTTCACCTCTTTTCATATTAAAGTTTACAGAATTAATGTTGAGGATAAGGAAACAGGTAAGACTCGGCGAGCACCCGCTCTGCACCCACTCTGTCTCAATGGCTCTGGATTTGAGAGACTGCTCTCCCTTTAATATACATATTCCCGCTACCGTATATTGTCCTGAAGTGCTAGCGCCGTGGCAAATACTTTCCCAAGGTAGAATCTGACGAACCAAAGTACTTTAATGAACCGCGGCAAACCGTTCATGTTGAAACAGCTGTATGCACAACGTGCAAATCATGTTTACGGGGAGTCTTCTGCTACCGAGAAATAATCTTTATGTTGAACGTTCTTCTTTGAGACCGTTGGGAAAACGGATCCGCGGTCAGCGCTGCCAGATGCCGTCCATGCGAACGCTCCGACGTCTCTATAAGGGAAATGTTAACATATGCAGGGTTTGTTGTGTTTGGAAGCTGATAATCGGCTTGACAAATGAGTTGAAGAATATCCCGTCTCTTCTAGGCCGTCGTACGGAAATCCACATGAGGTCTTAGACAGAGCGAGGAGGAAGGTCGTAGGAATGTGAATGAGGGAGAAATAAAGCCGCGTATAATAAAACCCTGACAGAGGATGATTAATTATATTTCAGATGATTCCCCGTGAATATGAGCGTTATAAAAAAAAAGGAAAGTCTATATAACCTTTCTGACAGTAATTAAACAATCGTCGTTATTGGCAGGGTTAAGGGCTTCCAAAACCTAAATTCTAAGGCATCTACCGCCATCCCCATTCGCATGGACTCCTTCTTCTCCGTATTATATTCTTGAAATGACACTCATTTCTAAAATGATTTATTTTTCCTTGCTAATTTTGCTTTTGAAATATATTTTGGGGTGGATGTAGGCTTTTTAGGTTTTTTTTAAAAAAAAAAAAAAATATATATATATACTATTTTAAAACTAAGTTATAGAGATAATTATAAAGAAATATATTGAAAATATTTTAAGCTGTATTTTTTTAAATACAAAAAGTCATTTTAAAATCAATATTTTATCAATAGAAATCAAGATTAAAAAATAATTTGAAAAAAATATTATTAATATAATAAATTATATATTTTTAAAATGTTGTCAGTTTTGCCCCATAATGTAATGTTTTCAGGAAGCTGCATATTAGCCATTTGTAGGAGTTCTTGCTCTGTTATCTGACCCCCAATCTACTAAACAAACACCCCGACTCCTTATCATACTGCCCGTGGGGAACAATAGAAAGGCTCAGTCTTAATCACCCATCCAGACACTCTGACTAATAAAAGTCTATTGAGGAACGGACTTCATTAGCATCGCCATAAAGCATCAGCTCAGTGTGGTGTTTGAGCCGGGAAAGTCACCCAACATATCACACGACTGACAGCAACGGCGGCTTCAGGTCTGCAGATAAAGGGAGTTTATTGGAAGAAAATGATATCTCTTAGACAGATTTCGCTATATATTAAATCAGAAAAAAATAATGTTCGTGTTTTCTGATCTCAAACAGAAGTGAATACATCCTTCCCGTGTAGCAGGCTTGAGAAACCAAGGTAATTTTTAGAATAGATTATGATTGTCAGAGGCTTTCATGACTCAAATGCTTAATTTGAAGGCAGAATTCCCATAGTGATAGTATCATCATTGCTTAGTGCTGTTCAGAATGAAATATTCTCATTTATAGCGTCTGATATTAATTCCATTATTGGTATTGTGATGAAGGCAAATATCTATAAAAAAAAAATGGAAAAAAAACCCCACTTCTTTTTGTCCTTTGAGAGTTTGAATTTCAGAGACTGTTTGACGATACCGCTAATGATACCTTGTAATAATTAGAAAATTTAGCAAGAATAATCTCACATCTTCCTCTGTAGACCTTTTTAAGATTTAATATGACGATTGTGTGTGCTTCAATAGTCACTTCCAGACTATTGTCTGCAAACCGAGACTTGTACTTCAGACGGACCGAAAAATGTATCACCTGCAGGAGAGAAAAAAAACATCACAATTAAAGCAATGTCCTTGGAATTTAAATGATGGAATTTAATCATGAAAAAGGGATTGTAATTATCTTATTATAAGCTTTTTGTGTAATGTTAACGAAAATGTAGCCGGTTTGTAAATGAAAACGGGGATTAATCATTGAGATTCTATGCGTTTGTTTGTATCATTCCATCTGAAGAAGACCTCTAAGGTTCTAAAAAGCTAATGTGACTCTTCTTTTTTATGATGGTCCATTAAAAGGTACGTCCTTGGATTGAGGAACCCGTCTTCTTATGGACCAATACAGCTGATTCATTATCTATGTGTAGGACTACTGCGGCCACATTAGCCAATAACTAAAATCTTGTTGCCTTAAAGCGGCTCTTCAGACAACGTGGTTCTTGGTTCGACCGATGAAGAAAAGGGGTTAATAGAAGCAGAATTTTCTGGACTTGGGGAATACATCAAAACAAGGCTGTCAGATACTTTTCGTGTGATCTCCTTAACCCTGCTTTATTTCAACAGATGTTACCAGAAGTAGATTTTCTCATTGCGTACAAAGTGTCTCTAGGGACTCTTTATTGATGGCCCATTTCTTTTGTCATCTGTTTCCCCATCTGAAAAAAAAAACAGTTGATTAAGCGGCCCATTGTACTGTAAAAAAAAACTGTATCAATATCCATTTGCTGTTCTGACAGTGCGTCTCCATCACATCCCCTTCCAGAAGCACATTTGCTTCCCATTGCTATACTGGAGTACAGATGGTTTGACCGACACTCTTTTCTTAAAAAAAAATATCTAATTTTATATATTAGTCTAAAATAGTAGTCATCCACTAAATGCATTTCGGAATTGGCTGGGATATCCCGCAACAAATAGGGCTACCATTCACATCATGACTCGCACATACATCCTTTAGTCTTTTGGAGCAATAAATCAACGCAGCTACATTTTTTAAAGCTTTTCAGGCACCAACTGGACATTATTAAGGCCAAGCGTAATTTAGAATCACTATCCACCATCTTTGGTCTGACACCAGTCTCCTTTCCTAGTCTGATGTAACGGAAACCACCAAAGTTCAACTCAATGGTGGCCTTGGTAGCTTCACTGGTCAGTAGAGTTAGTTGAGTTAGTAAGGACGTTGGCCAGTCTCTCACTTATGTGTTACTAGTTCCTGATGAGTTCAGTTGGTTTGTCTTTTTACTGATTTCACTGCCAACTTGGCTTTACTTCACTTTAAGAAAAGCCAAGTTTCTATAGTTAGGCTAGGAGTCAAGTTGAGTCTAGTCAACATGATTAAGCTTTTAGCCATGATAGTTCTAAGTATGTGGGTTGTTCCATTTAAACCTGAACTGGACTGGCCATCTGGCACACCAGTGGACCGTCGGCTGACAGCTCCCTCCAGCGTCAGATCGGGGGAAGCAGTATGAAGCCACCGGCTGGATACCGGCTGGATATGCCCGGCCGCACACTTCTACTAAAGTGCCAAGGCTGGCCGGTCATTGCCAGTCATTCGAAATTATTAAAGCCAGAAGCTCAATTTTAGTTTAAGCCACATATAAATCATTAATATCGGCCTCCTTTCATTGTTTTATTTCAGGAAACAGTATAAGTCAAATTTCCTGTGCCCCAAAGCAACAATTGACTCGGTTAATCCAGGAGACTCTTCAACCGCAAAATCTCAACTATACTTGTCGTTTAATAAACACTAATCTACAAACGGACTGTAGATAGAAGAAAAAAGGGCCAACCTCACCTCATTAGTTACTCAGCAGGGATGTCGTTTAATACAATTTTTATCACAACGGCTCACTCAGCATGGGAAGTTTGTCATATTTATATTACTAATACTGTTGCACTTACTCATTTGAAATTGAGATTTTACAAACAAATATGACATATGCCGTCATTTAAATTCACAGCTTGGAATTATGCAGCGTCAACCTCCATGCTAAATAATGAACTTACATTACCGCTTCGTGTTTAGTGAGCATTCGCCGGCACTTAATCAGTTTGGAATCCTGATGAACAACAAATAAGGAGATGATCGTTTTCTGCATCTTATTTAAGCTCACACAAAACTGGGGTTACCATTTGGGGTTTAATGGCAATCAAGTTAGGTATACCCATAAAAAGAATATTTTAGCCGGTGGGGCATGGCCAAATACTGCTCTTCCAAGAAGAAAGTGACCCCCGGAGACCCAAGGAAGCAGCACCTCACCCAGAGACTCCGGGTCAAACTTAAGGAGGTCCCATGTAGGCTTACAACTCAATGACAGCTTCTTGTGGTCACATCGATGATATATTCCTCACTGTTGTCCACAGCAGGGCTCCTCACCTTTCAGCCTACAGATATCTTTTGAAAGACCCGTCGGCGGATGTTTGTTTTATGTATTTAGAACTTGTAAACTGATTTATTGCCTGCCTTTTGAATGCAGACAGTGTGGACATTTGCGATTTTGCCTGCGTGTTTACCCAGCTTAACCGGGGCACTTTAAAATTTTAATTGCTGTTTAAAATAAGCAAAATCAAACAAATGAAGGAATAAGTCAGCCTGTGTGCCAAATACAGTTGTGTTTCAATTAGCAAATCCGATCGAGCGCCGTTTAGCTTTTATGCCCGGTATACATGGCCTTCCTGCTTGCCTGTGAGCTTAATGAACATAATTAGACCTTCGTCTTGATCTGTCATCAAGGTCGGACATTGGACTTTACTAGATAAAGGTTACGATGACTTTAGAATAAAGTACTCTTTAGGACAACATAGCCCCAGTATTAATGACAATGGTGTTTGGTTATGGCCAATGAGCTGGCCCTGCACAATGTATTGTCAAAACAGTGAGATGGAAAGCTTCACATCACCATATAACACAGCTTCTGGAATTTAGGTTATAATGAATTAAATTGTGATGAAGAGTAACGTTGGACTTCACGACAGGCGAGTCCTAGTTGGGGCTGCTTAGTTCAACAGGAGTAAGATGTGGTCCATGAGTGGTTCTTGAGCTGCCGCTTAATGGTTTACTTTGGATATAACAAAATCTTTTGTCCAGATGTTCGCTTTTAAATTAAATTAGAACTAATCTGGACTATAACATTGTAGCTGCAACAGATTGCTTTGCTTAAGTCCATTTAAACCTTTGTCCAGTCGATCTACTCTCAAAAGAAAAATTGGAGATCATTAGTGCTATTCCTCGATGACATGCTAGTCTTTTTTAGACTTATTGCCAATTATAGCCACGAAACATGTAAGAAAACTCTTATGTTTTTATTAAAGTTTGGCTGGTGCATTCGACGCAAAGGAGGCTGTAACGTACTGCACCAGTCTTTGCTCTATAAACCCATCTTAAAGGATCTTAAAGTACTTTGCTGATCTGTCGGCTGTTGGCCCGGTGTTCATGTCGTTTATTCTGGTCGGGTTTTCTGATACGAGGAACACTTAACATATATAAAGTTGAGTGTCAGGTCACAAAGCGCCAACTGCCAAGGAGAGGAAGGCAACGAGGTCCACATAGCATAAGGAAGTTATTGGGCAGCTGATACTATTCCTTTCTTATTGCCCTGGGATAGTGATTTTTTCTTCTAATTTTGACTTATTTCACCAACTCAACACAACATCAGCCACAGAAAAACAATCACTTTTTATGATCTTTATGTCAACAGCGAAAAGTCACAATATGGTAAAAAGGTACTGACCAGCCGAGGTTATTTTTTATCTCTTGGTGGACGCCTGATCGATTTGATTAAAACAGAATTCAACTTTTTGAAACCCCGGGAAGTATTTCTTTAGTTATGACTGGTCTGCCTTTCAATAATGTTCTGAGGGATCTGACGATCTGCTTCTTCTGTGCCTTATGCATATTTTACAGGCGTATCTACTTCTTTTTTTTTTTTTAACAATGAGACACTCATAAAATAATCAATATTACTGCAAGGGTGAGATGCAAGTCCAGAGATAAAAGGCTTGTAGAACATGAGCTACCTCTGGTTTCATCCTGATGGCACCTTGATGCCACGCTTGGTTAATTCAGTGCTGACTCGGAAGTTGCCGATATGAATTACTGTATTTTTCGAGATACTGGTTGCCAGAAGCCTATTCCTCTCCACTAGACATCATTTTTTCTTTGATTTATCTTTGATATATTTTATATTCATATGAATGAGGTTCAGTACAAATTTCTCATGAGATCAATTTGCAAGCCTTTTTATGGTAAAAAGACCAGTTCCCCGGTGTGCACACTTATTTGATATGGAAATTCGTAAGCTTGCCCTATATCCAAACCACATCCGGCTCGATTGCTTGTTCTGAGATATTTCCTGTAATTTACAATAACTATAGAATGCGGCGTCCTATCGCCATTATTTGTACGTAGTGAAGGGATGATCGACTTTGCCCGCGGGGATTGAAGGAAGGGCATCGAGCAGGAGAAGCGGTGAAAGTATTTCATGGCTGTGTGGTCTTTAGCTTTCTGCTACAATGTATCCGAAAAATGGTTTAAAATGTGTCTAGATGACAACTAAACATGATTGTTCGAGAGACCTTGACATCTTATGAGTAACTTGTTGTGTGTTACAATGAGCTTGGAATATTCTTGTATATCAGCAAAGTTGATTAAGAGCAGGTTGTTACCCCTGAGATCCAGTTGGGCTCTGGGCAAGTGTCTCTTTTACTCGATGAGACAAAAACTCTTATCATATTCAGTAATTAAGCAGAAAATGGCTATAACCATCCCTGGGAACGGTCATTATAGCTTCTCACTGCCAGGACATCCAACAACCTGTTGGATCTTCTAGTAGATGACTTTGTGGTCAGAACTGCCCACTCCGAACCCAGTCATGCCAACTGTTTGCCGTCTTTTTTCCCAACCATAACCCCCTGACACCCCTTACCCCACCCATATTGTGAGAAAAACCTCCAGGGCAGACCTCTACCTAACCATCAACCTTCAACCTTCAGCGTCCTAATGAAACGTGGACTGATGACCTCACAATAGGTTTCTTTGTTGCCATTCAGTTACATTCCAAAATAATGGAGGGTGTTTCTCAGTCAATAATTCTCCATTATGTAGATTTTTTCTGTTCTGTTTTTTATTTTAAAATCTTTATTGGACTATAATTTACATAAAAGCTATAATCAAGTAGGCAGATAATGAATATATGGACAGTTCTGCTTAGTATTAATAAAAGAGACATTTCAACGTCATTGAAAGCTAAAATGCCATTTCTTTTGTTGTACTTAAACATCGTCAGCCCCAAAGTGTGAAATAATGCGTAATTAGCTTTCTCATACAATTCTCCCTGACCTGCTTGAAGAGGGGAGTCCATTAAGCGGAACTTATTTCAAGCACAGATGGTCCACGGTGCTTAATGTCTGTCTGGCAACTGGAATTAGCGAAATTCTCAGAGGTTTCAGACTTCAACTAACACGCTTATTTTCAACGCAAAAAAAAAACAACACATTGTTTTGATAAATAACGCTTCGAAGCTGCCGGGGTAATGCTATGTTTTTACTATACCTTGAGTGAGGAGGCTCCAGGGAAGACACTCAGGCTTGTGGCCCAAATCGACCAAGATGCCCAATCAGACAACGTGCTCAACATGCGCTACCCAGCCCTGTGACATATTTTCAAAACAGATGGAGAGTAGAAAGGATCCAGTCGTCATGTAAATATCACGTAAAGTCACTTCTAATCTAATCTGATGGCTTCATGCAAAATTTAAAATGCAATATGCAAAAAAGTTCAGGTATCGGCTCAAATCTTTAAATCCGAGCAACCTAATAAATTGCCCTCATTTATTAGCCCCCCCCCCAGCCTATCTCTAATGTATGGATTGAAATGCAGACACATATGTTTCTTATCAATACATTAGGATGAGATAATACAGAAATATTTTCTCTGGGGCGGATCTATTCTAGCCTATAGTCATGTGACATAAGATGGAAGCACAGACAGGTTCAGAGCCAATGTTGCCATAGCAGCTGAGAACTCTTCTGTGTTTTTTTTTTTCTTGTTTTCCACACAATTACCAGATGAATTGCTTTTAATAATCATCTTTCCTTGGCATTGTAGATATCTGGATGTCGCAACGCCTTCAAGCTCGTTTCCCCCAGCACCCACCGCACCTTTCAGTGCGCTTACATTGTTAAAAAAAAAATTCTTAAAAAGTCTTCTAATTAAAAAGAAAGAAACTCATTATATATTTTTTTTCCCTACACAGTTATCAAAAAGGCTGGAATAGTTAAACCTGCTAACAAATAATTTTTTTAAATTGTATTTTTTTAAGCCAAAAAAATAAACATTTATTTTTTTTACCTCTCAGCAAGACCAAGGACTACAGAAAGGGCAACGGGAATTACTTTTTTTTTTCTTTACCCCTTTAGAAATAACGAACATACAACAGTAGTTAGCTATTATAAATCTGATTGCGTGGGCATGCATAAAGAACAGTGTTGCACTTTTCTGGATGCAGTGTACATAGCGGTATTAATAAACACATATAATTGAACCATTTTTCAAGGCTACAATATTGTTCAATTAAATTAAGCAGTCTTCCCGGTTGCACTTTCTCCCTCACTGTTAGAATTATGTACCCTGCCTATCTGTGTTAAGCCTAATGTTATTATATTATATTACCGCAATGTGCATATGATCGTCGCAATAATACATTACTTTCATAAGGAAAATTTACTGTCTCTGTACTTTTGTGAACAGTCTGTGAAGCATAATAACGCTCGCCTCTTTTATGTTGAGTTATTTTTTTTTTATTCGCTGGGATGTTAACGTTTAAACTGGTTTACTGCGCAGCGAGAAAATAAATATGGCTGGTTATAGACATGTCTAGGTTCTCCCGGAGTCTTCGGGTGAAGAGCTGCTTCCCTGAGTCTCAGGGTCAATTTTATTTATTTTTTGTCCGGGGAGGAGAGGGGGGGGGTGTCCATGCCCTCTCCCCGCCCATGTTCTGCCCACTCCCTGCCTACTTTCCCCTGGTTGACACCCAGTTTACTCCCACTAAAGACACTAGCCCCACCCCCTATGTAAAGACGCTCTACCGTAACAAGGAGAGCCATTAGCTTATGTTGGGAAGTACCCAGATATGACAATGCCGACGTACCCTACCCACTAAATTGTTTATATTTCCTACTTTATGTACCAGAAGCCTTTGTGCCAATTGGTGTCTGGGACATAGATCTGGTCTTAAAAATTATGGAACAAATGGATCTCCATTTTGTGCAAGACCCACTCATGTTCATGCTCCATATTTCCCAAAATGGTTTCCAACTACGTGGAAGACCTCCCTTGTCTAGTTTGTTCTGTTGCTGGTTGGAACCATTTGGGTCTGGAGACTTGGTAAGTTTAGTATTAAAACATATTTGAGTTCAAAGTTTAAAACGAAGGTCTTCTGGAACATAAAGTCGTAACTCAGGCTCTTGGTGGCTGGTGGCACAGCGAGAGGTCATGGTGGGTCAATTGTGCCCCTCACCTTGCAGCTTCCGCCCTGTTATTTTGAACTCTATGGTGATAAAACCACTTTTCAAACAGCAGGATAATCATGATAAGGTGGCTCGAGCTTGCCTCTCACCTTTCAGCCTCTGGGACAGCTGCCCCTCTTGCCCCATGGACATCATGGCCCTCTTATGGCACAGGACAATCTTTATAAGCTTTTTGAGTTAAATTTGAGTTTTATATTGAGTTGTCCCAAACTTTGACCAAAAACGGCATTTACAATCAGCACTGCTGATGCAAAAATCCAACTTACTTTTCACGAACATAATGACGACCCATTAAGGGCATACAAATTTATAGCGTTCCGACAAAATGGTTTTACGAAAATAATAGTAATGTTGTAGAATGAGGCTTAAGAGAGACGATGCTGAAAATATTCTATTTCTAAATAGAAGAATACCGGTTTGGTGAGATTTATGAAACGAGTTGACCGGTTTGCTCTGTAACGGTAAAACATATATAGTGAGGGCTTGGACAATTCGTATTTTGAGATTGTTGTTTAGGTTTATTTACTATAAAATGTGTTTTCTGTGCTACTCTACAATTCATATTTCATGTTAATAAAAAGCAAGCTTTGGGGGTTCTTACTCAAGGCGAATCGCATTACTGTCTCGGCAAGTAATTACTCGACGAGAAATTCTAGCCACACAAGCATTTCATTTCACTACAAAGGCACGTCGTCAATGAATCCTCATTGTGCTAAATCAAGTAATACCGAGAATATAGAAGGAAAAAAAACATATATTTTCATTATTTTATAGTCCTTCATTACTGCAGAGAAAAAAAACCCCGAACACCTAATCTAATACTTGTTATTACTAGCATAAATATCAAAGTACCCGTTGGATTCATATGAAAAATGGCATATGTTTCCAATTTACAGCTTCATATATCGGTCATATATAAGGCTGTTAAAATCTACCGTGTATAGTACATTTAATGAACATATGGGAAATCTCTCGTTTTCATTTACATCCGGCAAAAAAATGATTTCCTTGGGCATGAAGATTAATAATTTCTTCTACTTTCCGTCTTTAAAACCCCCAAAAAAATTTTTAGAAGACAACTGTTGCAGCTTTTAGAATAAAGTTTTTTTTTTTTTTTTTTTCATTTAAATGGTTTATAGTTTTTGTTTTTTACTAAATAGATTTTGTATTTCACTGATACGTATTTTATTTTGCTCCATTGCTGCTCATTTATTATTTGTTTACAGCACTTTCTTTCTCAGATTCTGTGCGTTTTCCTTATTATTGTTTTTGGTGTTGTTTTCTTTTTATCTCATGGAAGTGAAAAATGGTGGCAGCCTGTGGCAGAACCAGCATTATCTCACCTAATCCAATACTCATAGAACTTTACAGACAACACAGGGGCGTAAAAAGCGGTTCTTTGTTAGGCAAAGAAAATCTTTTTTTTAATTGACAGTCGGGGCACTTAAGATTTGGAATCCACTTAATACTTAATCAATAAACACAGGCTTTATGGGTTATAACCGTACCTGAGAATTTGCGGGCTCCAGCTGAAGTCAGTGGGCGGTCCTGCTGATATCGGTGGGCGGTCCCGCTGATGTCGGTTGGGGTCCTGATGATGTCACAGGAAACACCCCCATTTAAACGGGGAATAGGCGGGGAGTGGGGCATGTTAGGGCACAGAGAATTTGGGTGCTGACCCGGAGGACCGAAGAAGCAAAGCTAGAGAGTTCCCAGGTGCAGTTATAACGTCCTAAATTCTAGCATAGGTAATATTGATCAATGAAAAATCTGGTCAAAGGTCTATTTTTTCCCCCTTCTTCTGGATCATCAGAAATGGCTAACTGAAAGGGTTAAACCTTCACGCATCTTTTGTCAGAAATGATCATTCGGTGATAAAACTTGTTTTGCCAGCCATCAAACCTCCAGGTATTTTAATTCATTTTACACCCCGCTCTTTGTTTACACGGTAATTATGATGGCATTGTTATTCAAACACGCCGAAGACAACGAACGCGTGTTTGTCTTCAGGAAACCGACGGCTAATAACTTTTCACAAGAAACAAATAAAAACAAGTTGGTGAAGGGATACTGAATAATTATACCAGAGATAATTGCACTGATAAAGTGTTACAAGAAATCTTCTTTGTAAGAAGGGCTTCAAGCAGGCTCTTTGTTATATACGGAGCTTTATTTGGCCCTGAAATGAATCGCGGTATCGGGAAAGTAGTAAAGATGTTGATTCCAATGGGCAATAGATTGTAAGCCTTCAAGAACAGGACTGTAATAGCGCTAAAGAATCTGCTGGAGCTCGAGAAACGTACCGCAAGGCTGTTGAATTGATACATAATTTGGTCGTTTTGTCTGATTATTTACAGTTCTTGGTTTGTAAAATATATTGTCTAAGTGAACTTGGCCGCCATTTTGAGTGTTCTTTCCCCACCCTGTTCAATATGCAAATCACAATATTATCTTTAACGAAACTGAAGTTGAATTATGGCTTCAAAATATTTTGGAAACACCTACATTATGGAGGCCTACATTATATAGTAAGAAAGTTATTGGATCTATTCACTAAAGGGAGAGTTGACTGGAGAGTTTGCAGGAAAGTTGGGTTTTCAACTCCGTCGCTCCTCCATACTTTATGTAGGTCGACTGATGTGAACATCTACTGAACAAAGAGCTTGGCTGGTCCTGTATAATGTCTGCGTAGACCAATAAGACAATCTTCAAAGTCTTCTCATACATTAAACAATGCATTATATTGGCCCAATTTGGACCTTCTTGCTGACGAAACCTGTCAGCCATTTGTAATGAATAGTAATAAATAGTATAAATAAAGTGTATAAATACGTGCAGGGAGGATATAAAGAGCTATCCAGAGAAATGTACAAAGAACGAGAGGTCGTCCTCTGAGACGAGAAGAGCGAAGATTCCATACACAATAAAGGAAGGGATTCTTTACAGTGAGGGCAGTAAAGGTACGGAATCCACTGCGGAGAGAGGAGGTTCTATCAGATACAACAAATGCCTTTGAAACGGGTAAAACTGGAGCATACAGGGGTATAAATGACAGAATAAACATTAATATTTTAGAGCTTCTTGATACATGAATATTTTTAAAAGCAACTATCAACTAAAATCAAAACTTTTTGAAAACTTTGAGTACGAATTTCTCCCCTTCATCATAGACGCATTTTCTTAGGATTTAATGCTAAACATTAGCTCTTTCTAAGCTCGAGAATATATAACGTCGTATTTCACAGGCAAAACAAACATCACAATTCATTTCTTTAAAGAAATGTAACACCTCCAGTTTCCATTACCTCGGAATGAGTTATCGTTACCTTTCTATGGCTCGACGCTGAGGAATTCAGAAACCTTAAAAAACAAGTAAAACCAAGAGCGGAAGTGGTGCCGCGTGCACAAAATTCTGCATCTGACAACAAATTTTAGTGCATTATATTATTCAGCAATTCTTCAAACCCCAAAACGCTGACAGGTGAAATATCTCACGCCGCGGTTTGCATTTTGGTTGAGTAGCGGCGGTGGGTAACGAGGCCATTACCGACGGAAACGCCATTCCCGTCTTTGACTTCTTGGCGTCCTTTGAAACGTCTCGACGCTAACCCCTCGCTAATGTTATTTGTGTCTCACCAGAAGGAGGAACTTGTGAGGTCATAGCCGCACACAGATGCTGCAATAAGAATCGAATCGAGGAACGGTCGCAGACGGTAAAATGTTCCTGTCTCCCCGGAAAGGTGGCGGGGACAACCAGGAACCGACCCTCCTGCGTTGATGGCAAGTATTTCATTTGGTTCTATTACTCTTCGGTAAATTCAGTTGACATTATATATGTTTACAACTTAAAATATTATTAAATCGCATGTGATATACAACATCTAAAATGAAATAATATCACATACATTAAATACTCATCTGTCACTGTATAGCATTTATTTAAAGTGTTGGTCTTCTTACAAGAATTTAGGAATTTGCTAAATTACTTTAAAATCGAAAAGAATGTTGGCCGTTCCAAGCCAAAAAAAAAATTAATAAAAATGTCTAAACATTTTAGCTATTAGCCTATATATATATATATATATAATATATATATATAAAAGTCACAAATAATTTGGGGGCGGCATGTTGATGATTTGGCATTTGTTACAATGACTGAGTTGTGTTTGAATTACAGTAACTATTCAGTGACTACATTATGTAATGATAAGAACGCCCTTTTGCGTTCACGGTACTTATAATTCTGGAAGGTTAGTCTGGATTGATGTTTTGAGATCCTGGGAAGTAGCGCTGGGATTTAGTTGATTTGTTGAGTGTGTCTCTGGCTTTTACAAATGCTTAATGTGTCTGAAGCATACAAGAACAAATTCCCATAGACGTTTCAACACTATGGACAGGGAGGGCGACACGAAGGTCTTCTGGCCGCATACCCTGTACCCTATCTACCATGGATAGATACCGTAAAGTATATCATTTGGCGGCTGCCAGCCGCGCCAGAACCGTCTCATCGTCCACAGTCCTTGCCTGGCCTCTAGGATCTATAACCTAAACGTAGAGTTGATTGCTCACCAGTAGCCATGATATATCCACACCTTCAAAGCTTCACACACAATGAACCGAACATAAAGTCTAAAGGACCATTTACGCTAAGTAACGACACAAAATCTTTTTTGTAAATAAACTCTATATAGAAATGGCGTCCATGAGTGCCCATCACCTACGTGCTAGATGACAAAGGCCAACCGTTTGCTAAAATAAAACATTTGATTTACATTAAAAAAGCGTAAACCCAGAGAGTCTTTTGCCAATTAAAAATAAAAAAATGTAAAAAAAAAAAAAAAAGGTTTCCGAGAGACAAGAAATCACTTTTCAGAGCAGACAAGTTGTTTATTTTCTGACGCGGCTTCATTTCCCGAGAATGTGACAGGCTTGTTTGTGCTGCGAATATTTCCAAATGTTCATTGAACAATTCTGGCATAATTATCCCTTTTTTTGAGCATGTTTAATGTGGGCTAATGTGACTGACATTAATTCAGAATTCAGCAACAGACAGTGAGTGGTAGGGTGTCACTTTACTGCACCCGGCAACGTAACGTTCTGGTCATGTCTTTGTACTTTGCAATGTCGGTGGCTGGTGAGCTGAGTTTGTACGCAGATACAATGTGGCAGACTTTTTTTTAAAGAGTTTCATTGTTTTTTAACAGCCTACATTGTCATAGTTGTGGTTGGTTGAAATGTTTTTGTCCATAATGGCGCTTCAGCTGTCCACCATGACACTGGATTCCATGGTCCAATTCTCCTTGTAGATCAGGTTGGGTAAAAGATCATCTGTAAGTCTTTGGTATTACTTCAGTATTTTGCCATTTTTGAGGACCTTTGATGGGAACTTGTTGGGTTGATGTTGTGATGGGTTTGTCATAACTCTGGTGATATTTCACCACGACCCTAAAACTTGTAGAGTTATTTCCATACATTGCACCAAGCCAAACAGTGGACATAGCCGTATTTTACACCAGTACAGTGTTATCAACCGGCAGAGTGGCCATGTTTACATCCTGTCTTGCTTCTATTGGCTCTTTTTCTTGTGTGACATCATCACGCAGCCCGGTATGCATTTCTTTTTTTTTTACAGAAACCAAACTATGACATCACAGGTTACCCTGCCATGTTACTTCTCATGTTTGTTTCGTTGAGCTAACCCAACCAAGAGGTTTTTAATAATAAACCACATGTACATTGTTAAATGTGGTTTAGGTGACACAGCCCCTTTAAGGTAATCCTTCTTATAAGATTTAATGGACCTCCCTGAGATGCTAACAACCAGAGTTGTATGTGTATGTCCCCAATATATTAAGTTAAAACAGCTCCTTGTCAGTAAATCGATAAGCTTTATATTTATATTACCCGTAGTCCTAGTGGCATTTTTTTTTTAAAAAAAAAAACTCTAAAAAAAAAGTCCATGCAATCAATTTTCTTGTCTTAGGCTGGAAAAAGTGTATTAGAAACAAGGAATCGGCTCCTTATCCCCATAGCCTTCTCCGGCTTCAATAAAAAGAGATTTCAGATTCCCCAGTTATTAATGCGCTGTCTGTATGAACAATGAAACACATATTATACGGCCGGGGAAATCTACGGTCACCGAGACGATGCCGCCGAGCAAGCTGCCGACCAAGCAGGAAATTCAGCCAAAGCTGACAGTTTTGGGGGGGAATTAAAAGATAAAAAGGCCGTTATTGCAGAATGAAGCCCTTTTTAGCCGTTCTGGATTTGTTCATATAGATTAACCCCTTCTTATGCCCATTCAAACTCCGGGAATGGCCCAGGGTATAAATAGCTATGATTTTTGTTTTTCATTTTAATTAATTTTTCTTAATATATTATATATAATAGTCCCTCTGTTGTCAAGTATGGAAGCTTTTCTACTTTCTCTCTGTATTCGCCCCTCTTTCTCCCTTTCTGTTTATTTCACTCATTCGTTTGCCCTGTTTCCTATTCTTTTTCTCTCTGTGTATAAAGAGAATTATCTTCTATCCGTTTGCAACTGTGTGTTCATATTAGAAGGAAACCCCTCTTCTTCCAAATGCCACCCCAGCCCCCCACCACTCCATATCAGTCTCCATCTATTTTATCATTCACACGCACACACTCACTCTTACTTATACACTATAGGCCAGGCGACCAGCGCTGTAAAATAATTTATAGGCAGTTGCCCCACCCCCTGCCAAGCCAAGCCACCCGTATAAACCATTGAGGCAGCCATCCTAACGTCTTGATCTTGGGGTCTGCAAGGTTATTCCTCCTCCTTTCATTTCCTGATTGTCATTGATTGATTCCGGCAGCCTTTCTAAGGGAGGAGAACAAGAATTATTATGCTTGTTCTGCCACAAGTAGCCCCTCTTAAACAAAAAAATACACAGCGTGAAAAACAAAAAGCCCCACAGTGTATAAGGGGCAGTTAAAAAGGAGATCTCTGATGTCCCCAACTGGCCCATGGCGCAGTGGTGCACCAAGGAGCCTTAGTTTCCAATATGGCGATCTGCCCCTGGTTATGCGGCAGAGGTGCTGCTACCCCTTTCTTCCAACTGCTACCCAATGCCTAGGTGTTCTAGGCTAGAATAGAATGCCACTGGGGGTAAGCGAAAATTTCTGGCGAATTTTGGGGTTGAGTGTTCATCAACCTATAGGCACATAGGAAAAACAGGTTACTTATTGCGGGAAACACACATTCCTAAAAAATATGTAAAATACCATACATCTGGTAACAATTTCAATAATACTCCGGCCGCTTCTTCATGTTACCACTGACCCTGAAATAATACATTTTCAATTTTTAAAATACTCGATGAAAAATGTTGTTCATCACGCAATGATAGAAAGATATATTTCATTATTAGCCCTCGGTGTGATAGCCATCTTGCCGTGAAAGTCTGTTCCATGAGATTTATGTATCTAATATCTGCACAACTCCATAGATTAGCTCGGATTTTTTTTTTTCCGGCTCTCTTCATCCTTTCGCAAATGGTATTTTGTCCTGTTTCAAGGGTCATTAAGCCATCAAAGTCTGCGACAAGTAATTGCCAACTTCTTCCTGAGCCAGCAGACAAGCAGGTGATCAATGCAAAGAAAAAAGGGAGCGACTGCCTTTCTCTAATGCAAAGTAGTTACTATGTATTGAGAAAAGAATAATACACCGTAATGTTATAATACCAAACTCAGTGGACACTTTTCAACATTATACGCGTTGACAAAAAAAAGAGTTCATTAGAGGGCATTGTTGAAAATACGTAGCTGACGGCACTGGCCGTGAAAAGCAAAGGAATGGAAACATCAAAAGATTTTTTTGTATGTTGCCATCGTAATTAGGTCTTTGGCGTTAATAAAAAAGGCCAAGCTGGCAGTTGGGT
This sequence comes from Spea multiplicata, assembly GCA_009364415.1. NCBI lineage: Eukaryota > Metazoa > Chordata > Amphibia > Anura > Pelobatidae > Spea > Spea multiplicata. The sequence goes on along the minus strand of VKOC01001482.1, from coordinate 31,578 downwards.
TAGACTAAAGTCCATACAAAAACCAGATAAAGTTTCCTGCCCTACCTACCCAATCCTTTCTTAAACTTAAACTATGATGCATCTAGAGATCTATAATGTTTGGGAATGGCCCCTAGTTTTTCGCCTACGTGGTAACCATGTCTTGTGGTTCGTCCTTCTACTGAGCACCAAATAACAAGGAGTACACAAGAAGTCTCAATTACATTTCTTGTAACAATTTCCCCAAGCAGTTCAGTGTCAGGAGTCATCTCTCGGTCAGATTGCTCGATGGCCACTCAATGGCAGAAGGTAAATGCACCAGATACAATGTTACATCTATGACATTCATTTACCGTATTTATCGGCGTATAACACGCACTTTTTTAACTAAAATTTGAAGCTGAAATCCTACCTGCGTGTTATACGCCGATAAATCCTGTTATACGCTGCCTCAGCCGCCGCCGCCGCCCGCCGTCTGCCTCTGCCGCCTGCCTCAGCGCTTCAAGCATCTAGTGTTGGAGCAGCGTGAGGCGTTTGTCTCGGGTGCGCGCTCAGCAGTGACGCGCCGGCACGCGCACAAACGCTCACAGCTTCAAACGGAGTTAAGCTGTGAGCTGAGGGCAGCGGCGGCGCGGCGCGGAGGCAGGGCGGGGGCAGGCAGGCAGCAGAGGCAGACGGCAGGCGGCGGAGGCTGAGGCAGGCGGCGTGCGGCGGCGGCTGAGGCAGGTGGAGTTGAAGGTAAGTGACCGGGATGGGGTTAGGGAGAGAGAGGGGAGATCCTGAGAAGGGGGGTTAGGGTGTGTGTGTCTTACTGTGTGTGTGTCTTACTGTGTGTGTGTCTTACTGTGTGTGTGTGGTTTCCCAGATAGCAGTGATTCTGATGAAGTTTTTTTGTTTCATTTTTTTGGTTCAAAAATGGGGGTGCGTGTTATACACCAGTGCGTGTTATACGCCGATAAATACGGTAATTATTCAACAGAGGCAGACAAAGAACAAGGAGAGAGAACGTGGCATGCTCCCACATGCTAGCCCACGAGGGTCACAATCCTTAATGAGTTAGCATGTGGGAGACCATGTTAGCACAAGTGACACTTTTTGAGAGAAGCACTAGAATACCAGTATTGTATGAAAAAAGTAATCCAATGGGATCAACGTTTCTCCTTCCAATATATTCTGCAAAATTCATCTAGGGTCACCAAGAAGCATTTACAATCCTGCAAAGGTATTAGGCTGGCCCTTGGCTCCAAGTACACTTGTTCTTCTGAAGTAGGGCCAGTGATCTGAGCAGATAATGGTAGCTTTTATAATGAACAGGATGGGAATTTATGGAATTGTCCATCTTGAAGCTACGCAGCAAAATCATCAATCTTCACTTTGGAGTGGTTTGCCGTCCCCGTGCTCTCAGAGTGTAAAATCGAAGTCACAAGGAGATCGATGCATTGCAAAGAAATATTTTTAACATCAAACCTGTAAGATACATGAGATATAAGAATAATTCAATTATATATGCAAGGTAGGAAAAATATACCAAGGGGGCTTCTCAAACCTGAAGAAGTTTTCTGCCAACAGTTTTTCCTATATATACTGGGCATAGCGTTGTGGTTTTACGGATGTCTATGCGTGTAGAGTGTATTACTGTCATTTCAATGTCCAAATCTTGCGCTCCTTCTATAAATATAATCTCATAGCAGTGAAGGGAGACTCTGTTGCCTTGGACTTTCCCCAAGGACCCAGAGCTCCCTTGGCTTCTTTGTCTTCTGATCCTTCCATATGGAATGGATGCCAAACTTCCAGATTGCCCTCTGATAGGAAACTTAGACGAAGGAAGACCATCGGATGATATTGGACTTCCACATGGGATGTCCAACTCCATCTGCGGCCTCCATACTTACATCATGATGCGGCATGCTACATTGGGTATGACATCATCACTAAAATGTCCCATGGTCCAGGAGGCTTCCAGGTTGTGAAAATGTAAAATTAACACTTTAAAGGGACTTCAAAAAAAGCATTAAATATTTATTGTTTCCAATAAAAAAACTTTGGCAGGGACCTGGTAGACTTTAATTGTCTACTGATTGTTACTCTTGATATAGTAACTTCTTAGAGAGGGAGGAATGTATAAACTTCTTTGATCATATTATTTTGTAAACTGAAACCTGGCCTTTACCTTCTTCTTTCTCATTATCCGTCTCTTTGACACGGAGACATCGAAGGGGTACAAAATGCTGTAATAGATTGTTAGCCAGCATCTTGTATTGATCAGGTCAGATAGTAAATTAGCAGCAGTGGAATGCCATTAAATTTAAACTTAATTGCTGTCTTCTCTTAATTTCTACTGAACACAATCAATAGGTGTCAGAGAAAAGTTAAAGGAGTTATTTAGTCATCTGTTTCACAGCGTACAATGGCAAATACGCCTTTTTTCCCCTTATTTTGTGATTCAGATGAAGCTCAGCGCTGGTCTTTTAAATGAGTTTGACCTAACCGCAGCCCTGACATGTAAATGGATCAAAACAGGTTTTAGATGCTTTAAATAGGGTTCTACACGAAAGGCAACCATCGACATTAACCTCTTCAGAGGGGGAAGCCACATTGGGCAAATGTAATAAAAAATAAAAATGTAACAGAAATCCATCAAAGGGTGGTTAGCGTCAGATTTTCAGCAATTATCTGAAATAAATTACTTTAATTCGCATAACGTTGTGCATACAACATAATGTTTCACCGTCAAACCCGACTGTTGATGGATGCCTTTGGTTTTTTTAGTGCTAACTTGTATCATACAATTAGTAAATTTCCTTGAATTGGGTTAATTTGTGCCCCTCATATGTTTCAATCATACTATAAGAGCCACATTTAGCAAATTATACAATATGAAAAACACCATAGGCTGCCACGCACACATACGCACTCTAACCCCATAATAACACACGCACTCCTGCTAACACCATACAGAGAGCGTGAGCCGCCTTACTACCACCGGGCTTCTGGGTTTCTGGGTGCCTGGGTTCCATGCACCTTCTGCACCCACCCTGCCACGGAACATCTTAGGAAGCAGTTATAAGACCCCCTAAGTGGTTTGCAGAGTTTTCCAGCTCTGTGTTTAATATGCAGAAGAAGTATGAGCACTGCTGATTCCCTGTAAGATTAATTGCCCCTCCTAGACTAAAAGCTGCCTGCCGGTCCTTCTTACCAAAGCGCTTGCCAGTTTAATTGTTAAAAATCCTCCCAAGACTTAAAAATTGCTTTTATTTTGATAGTCACGTCATTAATCTTCTATGCACTACTAAATTCTGTTCTGTCTGCAGAAAGGCTCTTTTTCACAATCTTTATCAGGTCTTTTAGATGCATAAATTTGCCGTCTTGATGATTCTTCTTTTACTACTAAAATCTGGTGGGTGTTTTTTTTTAGGAACAAAAGGTTGCGTTAAGCATCACAGTCACAAAATATAAAATCTGCTTACAAACCAAAAGTAAGGTGCGGTAAACAATCAGCTGAGACATTGAGAATTTATGAGCTGATCTTTCTGAACACAGTTATTCCATTTCAGAGAACAATAGCAAATAGAAGAATCTGCAGTGTAGCCTATGAGGTGATCGTATTCGGTGATCGTAATAAGCGCATGCACTTTCTGTACTATCCTGTGTGCGAAACTCAATACTGCCACCGAAGGGTGAGAATGTGCAAGTGCGCTTGCCAGTAATTCTGAGCTTTTAATTCACACGAGCATAAAAGGAGCTAACAAAGTGCAAGAGGGAAGTATATTGATCATCCCTATCATCCTTAAGATATATTTTTGAGTTCCCACTCAACAGCAACTCAACAGAACCTGACCATAGACTTGTTTTGCCCAACCTGGCAGCACTGGACTCAACTCCACTTGTCTTCTGCCAGTTGCCTCTGCGACTTGACTAAGCACTCTTCATAAGTAGACCCCGCAATGTCTTCCATTCTTCTGCCTGCCTATGTCATGTCTTCATTCCTCACACATTGAGGTTCAAACCCCTAGGTTATTGTAGAACCTTCCAAAAATAATAGCTTTGCTTTAATAATGATCTGTAGCCTTTGTACAGTACACTTACAGCATCAGAAGCGTTGATACATGGAAATTGACGAGCAACAAAAATGTGATTGTTTGTTTTAACAGATTATGCAAATAATTGGCGTTAAGCAATTACGTGTTAATTTGTGATTTATCAAGAATATTGTTAAACAATTCATGGAATAATTATACACGAGTATTTTTGGTCTGATAATATATTTATGGTGTATGTGCTAATCTTCAGTGAAGCGTTTGGAGATGTCTTAATCATATCCATGTACAATATCATAAACAAAAGAGATAACTGAGTTATGTAACATTGTTTCAGATTGGCCTGAGTCTTCTATTGGATAGACAGGTGCAAGAGTTGTATTTGACGCCATTGAAGCCCCTGCATTCAGATTTTAGGGGAACTTTGACCCCACACTACATCATTGACCAGCGAGTCTTAGAGAAACATAGTTTTAGTTGCGCAACTTGCTAAAAGTTTGTGGCAAATTGGCTTAGAAATTTATTTATTCCTCGAAGAGTTCTAGGAAGAATGGAGATCTTTCCAAACAATCTTCTGGGGGGTTATATGCTACATTTTAGGGTTTACATGATGAAGGATTACGCGCATGCCTAGGAGCCTCTCAGGGTCGGCTACGCGGAGCTCTTCCTCTTCTGGGGGAGTGGCTTCATTGAGAGGTGGGGATTGGCCCAACAGCCTTTAGCGGGAGTGGTGTGGGAAGGAAGTAGGTTGGAGTGCGCAGGAAGAGGTGCCATATTGAAACAAGTACAGCTTGTTCTTGCATTTGTCAAACTTGATCACGATTTGGGGAAATCATTAAGAAGAATTAGACTTTTCATTCGCTTATTTTAATCATAACTCTCAATTGTTCTTTTTCTAAGAGCTTTCATTTTGCCACAAGAATAAAAAAATAAAGGTCATTTTAAATCTCTCTCTGCAAAGTACTTTTCAGCGAGACCCAAAACAATGAAATGGGTTCTAGATTAAATGGCCCTTGGGTTTAAAAAATAACTTTAATGGGTACTTAAAAATGCATTTGACTTTTTTTGCTCTCGTAGGTTATTTTACTTTCCCTACGTGTATAACATTATACTGTATCTGGATAATGACATATAGAATAACAATGATATAAATAATAGATGAATACGTATATATATCCTCGGGTGGTCATTTGAAAAACCGTGTGGGGTCCATGTGCTTTCGGTATTGAGTTGAGGAAATAAAATGAAAAGTCTGAGATAGCAAAAAAAATAAACTTTAATAATAATAATAACAATTATTATAATAATAATAATGTCTTCCATAGTTTCTTTTTCTAGGCGACAACTGTGCTTGAAAAATGAGAAAGGAATTGGTATTATGGAAGCTGGGCTGTTGAATAAAGGTTGTGAAATTTAGGCTTAGTGGAGGCCTTTCTGCCCTCTTTGTGTCAAAAGTTTGACTTTCAGAAGACGATAAGAAAGAGATGGTCATGTTCGTAGTTGACTAAGCCATGTTCAACCAAAAGAATGGTGAGGCCATATTCTGCCTCCCATTGTCTGTAGTCTTTGTTACTCTAAAGAGAAATAACCTTTTATGATCATACATTCATTAAAATAATTGCAGCTATTAATTTATATTTAATCTAGAAAGGTAGAGATTCTTTTTCTCAAAAATTCATATCATTTTTACGCTGAGTCCCGGTTCTCAGTCTTGGGTTGCTCACCAAAGTTAAATACCTGACTCTCCAGTGAACTAAAAACTCTTAAAGCAATAAGAAGACTAAGAAGCCGACCCATATAGAGAGCTAAACTTGGAGTGTTTGTGTTGAATGTCCATGGGCTGAATTGTCCTCGACAATGATACTTCTTGACAGCGAGTAATGAAAGGGAGTCCGTCTAATTAGGAAGCTTAAAAAAAAGCCAAGGGCTTTGATAATCGGACCTGTGGATACGATCTAGCAACCTGTGTGTCTGTGTTTGCTTGACTTCATCAAAGCCTCCTGAGGATAAGCATTGTCTTTTTATTGATCCTAACCACAGTTTTCTATCACAAGGTCACGATCAAAATCAACACTGGTTTCAAAATCCCCCAAAAAACTAGGTGACATCATAGAAGTTTAATAGCTTGGTCATAAGAAATTATTTGATGGATTTCAATCAGCAAATTGATCAATACCTGCCAGTGGTTTCTCTGATAACTTCTATGATTTGGTTATTTTTTTAGACTTAATATTACTGGTTACATTGTTACTTTAATACCCAAAGCTGGGTGCCAAAGAGGGTCATTTTTTTTAGAGTTGATTGGTTCCTTTGTAAAAAAGAATGTGCTGTTAAAATGTGGTGAGTTGGACAAAGTGAAGTCCCTGGATGAAAAGGGTTTGGGGTATTTAAACAAGGGCTGCTTGGACCAATGATGATGATGGGCATCTTCTACCTCATTACTCCTGCGACGCGTGTTTCTCCCTTAGCACATATGCTTGTCTACTAGCGGGGACCTCCTTCTCTTTGGAAGTAAACCTGGATGATACATTTATAAAAAATATGTTTTTTTTACCAACTTCGGTGGAAGTTACAGCAAAGGCCTTGATGAGCTCAAAAGTAGGTGGTCTTATCGAAATGTTACACACATTGTGATGTTATGAGCATTTATCTAATAATTACGATATATTAATTGAATTGTCTCCACATTTCCTCGTCTAATTGGAGGATGTAATACAATTATCTACCACCCTTTTTAAATCGGTTGTGCCAGAGGGTACAGGAAGACACCATAACCTGCCACCAGTCATTCTTCTTAATTGAAGATATCAGTTAAGGAATCAATAGTGTCTGATTAAGTCGAGTCACACGGAGGGCAGATGTAGTCTGAAGTGGAGGCTCAGTCACCACTCACTTACCCTGATCCTACAGCTTGTGGAAATCAATTATCATCTGAGATCATGTCGCCCTTCTTTAGGTTCAAGTAGCACTCAGGTCCTTGAACAGTCCATCTTTCCTTCAGTACCTAAGTTATCTGTATTTCTCCTTATGCTTGGAATATATCTTCTCGCCTCTACATATTGGTTCTATGGGATTATCCTTATATATATATATATATATATTCATTTTTTATCTAATTTCCTTTGAGTTCCGAGGGGGAGAAACCTCAAAATAATTTTATTCCAAGAAACCAAAGATAGATAAAAGTGAAAGGCTACAAGTAGCAAATTGTGGCATATCTACAGAGCTTAGTGTCCCCAATATAGTAGGCCTTAGGCACATTTCTAACAATTCTAGGTGAGTAATATTTTTAGATGATTTGCCTCATTGCTTAAAAATGTAATAAACACAAATAATTTATATTATCAATTACTATGCTACTTATTTTTCATTGTGAGATAGTGACTTCTCGATACAATCTATTTTTATGTATATATATATTATGGAGTTATGAGGTTCCTTGGAGTAGGAATTGAATCTTGTCCTCCATGATGCAGTTGACTCCTCGTTGAGTAATTCATGCCCTGGTCTTTTCTTGTATCTCCCATCTGTCGCTTTTACTATAATTTCACCCGGCTACGCGGTCCTTATCCAATCACATCTGTTTCTTTTTTTATTATTATTATTATAACCTTCGCTATATTGTAACAACAAAGTATCGAGAATTTAATACATCCCGGAACGTGTCTGTTGTTTGAGACGCGATGCGGTTTTAATGAAGTCGTACCCGCGTTCCGTTTAGATATACTTCAAACCAGGTCTATCCACGTTTCTTTCCGCGATAGTAATTTTACCGGATCGGCACCTGCTCCCATAGTGACACTACACAAAAAAGATAATCTTCTCTTGTTCGGAAATTACCCAACCTTTCCCATCAAATTCCATCCGCGATTCCCGCGTTTTAAGAAATGAATGTTATCCATTACCTATAATCTGAAAACAAAATTGAATTTGAGAAACGCGTCTGGAGTCGGAGCGGAGCATCTACTCATCGTTAGAATATTAGAGGTGTTTGGTGCAAAAAGAAAAAAATGAAACAAAAGAGCTAAAGATTTTATCTCCATTCACGAAAAAAAAAAAATATTCCCAAACTCACACCTGAGTAGGTTAGACCACTAAATAATGTTGGGATATTTCATGTTAGAAACATTTTATACTTTGTTTTGCTCTAAACCCTTTTATTTTTTCCAACCATTTTTTTATAGAACAGGTGCAGGACTCAAAACAATTAAAAAGAATGGATAATAATCAGCTCTGGCGAGTGAATAAAGGTTTTAGAACTTTACAAAAAAAAACTGCTAAAACCTTTAAAATGTTTTGTATCAAAACAATATAGGCGGTACGTAGCATGCATAGGAATTAACCCTTTGATGGATGAGTGAATATTCACTCACACTCAGGGGTTTATGGCTCTTGGCAGGTGAAAAAGATCATTTGAGTAAAACGCACGGCAAAATATTTGGCCGCAATAAGTGGAATATTGAAAGATGACCTAGATTTTACTTTGTAATGAAGAGAACTCGCTTTTTCTTTTGGAATCGCCTGTTAGGTATGCAGATTCTAACGTCAGGAAAGACAGAATCGGTATCTAACTGACATTCTGCAGGACGTTCTGCGTAGATCCATATGTTTCGCTGACATATACCGCAAGCAGAAAATCATAGGGGTTTTTTTAAGGAAATTTCTGTAATTTATGAGTTGTGTGTCAGAATAACAATGTGTTTATTTAAAGAGACAGCAACACCTTGCAAACCATGAATATGTATAAAAGTCCGTTATACGCATAACTTTGCTTTTATTAAAGATAAACTCTGAATGCCTGAAAGCGAGCGGAATGCTTTAAATTTCATGAGACCAGAGATTTTAAGGATGATCATATAACCCAAATTCTTTTCATATTATGCAATGCGTTTGCTCTGGTTTGGAAGTTCTGGCCTTGTCTGGAAGGAGTAACAATAGGTATTAGATTAGTAAAAATGGGCAAAAAGTGATTAAAAAAATAAATTTGTATCTTTTTGGTCCATTCGTTTTCGGAAAACAAATTCCGTTTCCTGTTCTTTTGGTTTGGAGGGCTTTTTTTCATCTACAAATTGAATTCATTGTCACTCACTCACACTCTCTTGCACTCTCTCATGCTCTCCCACACTCTCTCACACTCTCAGACTTACACTCTCTGTCTCCCTACCTTCGCTGTCTCTTCTCTTTCTTCTGTCTTCATCCTTTGGCTGCTTCTCCCCGATACGAGCCTCCCGGAGCACTTCTGCAAAAGGGCGGGGCCTCCACACACACCCTCTCCCCTGATTGGAGGAACAGAAAAAGGCCAGAATAATGCAGACACACATAGGTTGAGAAAAGAGAAGCGTTTCTGCACCTCTCTTTCTCTACAAATGAAAATTTGTGATACATTGTAACCCAACTTGGTCGTAAGCCATATTCTTAAAGTAAGCTTGGCTGTCAGGTATGACGTCATAACGAGCATCTTCTTTCAAGTTCTAACACCAATAAAATGGTTACATTTTCGCGTCCAACTTTTATTATAGAATATTCCCAGCACTAGCAGGAGGCTCTTTGCTTTTTTAGTAGGAAAATGAGAAAAAAAAACACATTTATATTAAAATATAATATTATTGGATCTCCTTTATAAACCTTTGGAACATAAAGGAGCTTTTCTCACTCCAACACCAAATGGCTGCTTGAACACAGGTGACTTTTGGAATATCCTTGGATCCTTGCTAGTCATGGATTCTATAAAGACCCATTATCAGGACCATTTGGTGGCCACTATTACAGAGTCACTATAATAAAATATTCGAGATGCGCTATTAAGGGGTTAATACTGGAAGAGCCTCCCCACTTTTCATCGTTCCCGGTCACGGATACCGAAGATGCGGTGGCTAGAAATCCAGCGCGGCTCGGAACAAAACTTAATTACACAGCTTATTAGGTTTGATGCAGACCCAAGCAGATAATAAAAAAGACAAACTTTGACCCAAATCAGGTCGCACTTCGAAGGGAAACTTTTTGTGGGCTTTACACTAAAACGTCTCGGCTCCCGGGCTCGTCGTGCCTCCCGGTCCGTGTGTTTCGCCTCGGCGGTGTAATTCCGAAGGCAGTTCATAAAGTATTTTTAAGACATGCTGCGGTCCATGCTCGGTGCGCTATTGAATTTTGCTTCAGCAGCTTTTCATGAGATTATTATTTCTGCCACATTTCTCGCACAGTTTGCCTTAAGCAGACGGTGATTTAGGGCAGGCTGCCTCCCACATCTGCCAGCGCCGGTCTCGGCATTGACTTACCTCACTTCCCGAGGGACGGATCAGAAGAGAAGGAGGTCAGGACGTTGTTCTCGATATTCTTCTCAAACTGGAAATGATGCGGGGATCTTCTCATCGGCTCCTGGGCCACCAAAGTGTGTTTGTCAACTGACGTTACTCATAGAACCTGCGAGCTGATCGGCCCCATCCGGCCCCCATCTAGTCGCCCGTTTCTCCTGCTGTAAAGACTCAAACCTTAATCAGTCGTTGGTCTCGTCTTAGATTCAGGAGCCGTATGTCTATCCCGCGCATGTTTAATACCCTCACTGTATTACCCTCTACCACTTCTACTAATAAGTCTAATAATTGTCCGAAAAAATTACTCAATAAACCAAACTAAGTGTAAAATTCTTGCTCAGGAGTCCAAACATCTCCTTTTTGACCAAGCGGCCGCTGTCTGGTATTTATAGGAATTTTTAAAACATTTTCTGCGTCTTTTGTGTGAAGTTTCCGAGACTTCTACCCCAGGAGCCGACGCTCTCCTTTTTTAATCAAATCTATTTAGAAAATGACTCACAATTTATTGAATAAAGCAGAGAAAATTGATCTCCTTTCATTAGGCTGACAAAGTCTTTTTTCTCCTCCGACATCCCCAACGCGTCTTCTTTTAACATTTTTATTTATCTCAATCTTTTCTTGGGAAACCGGATTAGAATGAAGCAAAATCCTTTGTTATTTTCTTTTTTTTTTTAACGAAGACCGGCAAACAAGGTCCTCGGTTCTAAAAAAACGCAGATATTTTTCATCCAAAGTCAGAAAAAAAAATACTTTCCCTGAGTCTGATTCTCTATAAACTGTTCCTCTTTATGGTTTATTAAAGTGTCAATAAGTCCTTTCCTCACCTGAGAAAAAAATAAACAGGATTTCTGAGAACAGCCAGAATAAAGAGAAAAAAGGCTTACAAGAAAAAAAGAGAGAAAAAATGGATGATATGGAGAGAAATGTGATTTTCAAACAGTTATTTATAAAGCTCTCTATCTGTACCACTCTCACAGATCTTTAACGAGAGTGTAGTGGATAACTGGAACAGCCTCCCAGCAGAAGTGTTCGAGGTTTATACAGTGAGGGTATTAAACATGCATAGACATACGGCTCCTGAATCTAAGACGAGGTTGGAGGAACACGGGCGTGGTGGGAGTGATAAATGGCCATTGGAACACAGGAGTGATGGGAGTGATAAAGGGCCATTGGAACACAGGAGTGATGGGAGTGATAAAGGGCCATTGGGACACAGGAGTGAATGGGAGTGATAAAGGGCCATTGAACACAGGATGATGGGAGTGATATAAAGGGCCATTGGAACACAGGAGTGATGGGAGTGATAAAGGGCATTGGGACACAGGAGTGATGGGAGTGATAAAGGGGCCATTGGACCAGGATGATGGAGTGATAAAGGGCCTCTGTACGCTTATGAAGAGATTCCATTAAAAAACAGCCGTTTCCAACTACAATAGTCATCTACAACATTAACCCCGTCTGTGCTGGATTTCTCATCCATTTCATGATATTTTAATGGACAAAATTGGGGCTTTTCTTTCAAAAACAAGGACATTTCTAACTGACCCCAAAATGTTAAACAGTAGTGTGTGTGTATAGATGTGTTTTCCTCGCCATCACCTTGCCTTGCGCCCCTAAGCCTTACATCTTAAGATAAAGGTTTTTCTCTAATATCCGTCCCCTAGTGACGTCAGACATTCCAGCCAAAACCTGGGGCCGCGTTCCTGGGTCTTCGTTCGCGTCTCACCTCGCTAGCGTTACGGGGCGAAGGAGTTAATTAGCGGAAGTGCTGAAAGGCTTCGGGATTTCTCATGCAAAAGCCACGGCCAAATGAGACGCGAAGCCTGCAGATATCCGAAATATTTTAAATTAGCGGGCTTCAGACTTGCTTATTAATAAAAATCAAATGAAGTTACACATTATCCTTCAAGGAAGCCTTGAAAACATCTTGAAGGAATTAAGGGCGTCCATGCGCCACTTTCCGTATGATAAGCTCAGCTGAAAATTGAGTTAATTAACAGTGGAATGGGTTACATCGACCAAAACATGTTTTTTATAAGGGCTCCATATATGCAAATTATAATATATAAATATATATATATATATTATATATTAATTAGCTGGAATTATCCGGCTAGGAATCAGCAGGCGGGACAAGGTTGAAGAATTGCCAACTGTCCTGAAGTTTCTTGGACAGTCCTAACAATGGCACTTACGCCTTGGGGCTCCTTTTCTGCTTTATAATGATTCGTGATTTTTTCAGTTCCTATGTGAGATACAGTTACATGTTTTCCTACGAAATATATATATTTTTTTTTTCCATCCCTACGCAGTGAGGAACACGGCGATGCTTCTTCAGGTCCTCATTGATGTATGAGGCCAGCCATCTGCAGATGTAGGGGACAGAGCCAAATAAGTACGACTATGATTTATTAAATTGTTAAATAAAAAGTTAAAGCTCGGGCTAAGGCTAGGCATGGACCTAAAAGCTCAGTTGCACTTGTTCAATAATACATTCCAAGACACGGACGAGAATTTTGTGCCACGCAACTCAAGCCCGGACCGACCATCTGACCCGGTGGGCCACTGGCCAACAGCACCAGATACTCACCAGATCGGCCGATACAGTATGGCAGCTGCAGTTAGGTCATTAGGACGCCAACGGCCAGGGCTGCCCAGTCCGACCCTGACGCTGCGTCCCATAACCCAGCAAGCGTCAGGTTCTTGTGATTGTATTACGTGGGAATTTTCGATAACCACAAGAAGGTGAACGGACAGAGGGGGTTAAGCTTATCGTTTAATATAATCGTTCTCAAAATGTCTCCCTTCCTGCCGTCCCGAGGCTTTCGTTTTATATTCTGTGTTTTTCTCGGCCGTCGGTTCATCTGAATCTCGGAGCCCTTAACGCGCCGAAGCCCTCTTACTTTTTATGTAGCAGAAATAACCCGGTATTCCGATTTTACATTCTGTTTCATTGTTAACCGATTTCTGCGTGCAGCGGCCAGCTGCATACTGTGCTGAACAAAACTCACATCCTTCTGTGAACGCGAGAAGAGAGAGCGAGAGACAGAATGAAGGCGAGACGGGGGGATGATTAGACAGATGGAGACAGAAAGAGAGAGATTTCCTGAAAGTAAAAGGTAGTAGAACCCCCCCTGATTATGGGGCATCAATTAGTGTTTTGTAGGGTCCCTGATTGCTCGCTGGCACCCCTTACATACCAAGGTGTGAGGTCCATGCTGTTATCTCAAGCTAGATTATGGTGAAAAGATGTCCTTCAACCACAACCATTGCCAAGCTGTCCCCCATGTGAAACCACTAGGAATCGAGATGTCACTGTTGCATAATTTTGATGAAGATCTTTCTTGCAAACCAATAAAGTATTTCTTCTGCAGCTTATCACACTTTTATACCTATAAAAACACATTTTGGGGCTTAGTTCTTGGAATGCCAGTCCGTGAATAGATTGAAATGGGGAATACTGGGATAAAACGAGTTATGTTGGTCTTCTTCGCTGCAGTTTAATTTAGTGAATGAAATCATAATTGTGCCACTCATTGACCAAATAATGATTCCCTAAGGACAGTCAATGCCCCGCGTTAAGAAAAAATACCCCTAATAGTAGCCGGTCCTTCACCCTGAAGGTTATAGTCTGTGAGTACCTGGTAATAAAAAAAAAACAAGAAACATGGAGCTCAGTTTCATTTTTTTGGCGGCGGATCTGCAAATTAAGATAAAAAATCTGATTCACGACACCGTCGCTGCTTAAACATCTATATTACGATTTACATTGTATCTTCGCTGCGGTTTAATTTCCAATATTCCGTGAACTCTGTATTTTTAGCTCTTTCGGAATACGTGTAATGAGCAGATTTCCAAATTGCGTCTCCCCAGATAAATTCAAAGCTCGAATCATACTGGAAATTATATAAAGTGTCTCATTACGCAGACAATGCCTACTGGAGCATTTAATACCGATAGGAAAAAAAAGGCCAGGCCTAGTCTATTCTGCTCATTCTCACATATACTTAAAGACTGAATTATTATTTCTTGGCTGGCCTGGGGGGGCATTTGCCACTGCAGGGGGTAGGTCCTAAATCTTCAAGGTCCGATTTGGGATGCAACAGTACATGACTATGCAGTAGTGGCAAAGCAGCTTGTGACTTGGCTTCATTTGCCCCCCCTAGGGTCAAATGGTGCCAGCCAGACCCACGCTGGCCATCTGGCACACTGGGCAAATGGCAATTTATGACATCCATATGTTTTTTCCAAGCTTTTTCAATTTTTCCATTTCCATTCTAGTCCCTACATCCACAATTCAGTTTTTTTTTTTGGGGGGGGGGTTGTAAATGATCCCCCCTTTCAACCTCAGGACCTGATCTATGTTATTTTCCAATGCTGATTGCAGAACAGGTAACACATTCCGCGCTCCTTGCTCCTGTGACATTCAAAGGGCTAAATATCGTTGGCGAAAATTCACAGGAAGCTTCAGAAGCTGAATTTCATTCATGATGGCAGGGAATAGCTTCAAAAAATAAACACCATATGAGAGGGAGAGAGAGAGAGACAGATGAAGGCAGCAGACACATACTAATGACGCTGTCAGATGAGAAAGAAGATTGTCTTGTGATGATCGTCGTATGGAGCCTACAAGGGGCTTACGTCTTTACAAACAACTCCTTAACGAGGAACACAACAGCAAAACGCAGGTAGATCCCAACTAATACGCCGCATATCAAAGACCAGAGAAGAAATCAACGCCACCGACACATCAAGGCAGAGACGTTTCCATTCTCTTTCTTGGTTCACGTCTTAGATGTTGAGAAGAAAAGGATCAATTAACACTTTCAACATGAAAGCGAGAGGAACTCTGCAAAACAAATAGAGAACGTCGGATGTAGAGTATAGACATCTTTGGATACATAAATATTTTATATACATGCATTTTAAACCTTTGTCTTATGCATACAATAGTATTTTCAGGTTTCTAGGTACATATAAGAAACTTTCCATACATTCTACTGCATTAACCTCACATTGCAAAGCTCTCTTTTTCCCCAGTAAAAGTCATATTTTTCCTTGTTTATTGGCCCTGGAAATGTGACACTGTTGGCTTGTACGTCATTTAATAACAATTAAACCTTTTTAAGTATAAATTACATTATCCAAAACCAGCGGGGGATACTTTTTTAGTAGGACGGATACAAATTGTGACCCAAAAGCCAAGGACTGTCAACAGTAGAATGATCTTCCCAATGGAGATGTTGATGTCTGGTCTCCCTCGATAAATGGAGACCCATCCCAGCTCCTCTGTTAAAACCCTCACGGTGTCCCAGATAACACCAAAAATACTATGAAGTGTCAGCTGTGCTGGGTTTTTTTGTACTTTGTTTCTAATTTCATTTCTCTGTTCCAATGTTTGATATCATATTGGGCAGCTGCAGAGGCATTGAACTGTGAAGCTGAAGGCTCGTGTTTGACACCTGGTTGATGTGCCTTTGGCAAACTTTTATTTCTCTTTGCCTTTGCCACCAGAATTTTATTGCAAGTCTCAGGACACGAATTCTCCGAGCTGATTAACCTTTCAAAGTGTGCATTGGGTAGCAACGCAGGTTTTACAATAATACAAAGAAAGGAAAACATGAAACACAAAAGTAAAATGCTTATTACTTCAAAAATAGTTAAATGATAAGCTAATAAGCTTCAAATGTTGGTATGGTGTCCCTTAAACTAAGCAACACTGGGGAAATTACCCCTTCTGATCCATCATTAATTACCGTTGTTAACCATATGTTTGACCCATATATATATATATATATATATATACACATACCAAAGTGTCTCTGTTTATCAAGGATAGTCCTCTTGTGGCTTCAAATATCTCTATTGGACTCCAAATTGAAGATACCTCTCTTTCTGAAGCCCCTCTTTCATTCCCTGTTGCCCATCTTTCCCAGGAGGTCAGAATGTTTGCTGGGTATGAGGGTATCGCAGGGTTCTACAGCCCTAAAAGCCCCGATAATGTGTAGAGAAACAGCAGCAAATGACTTTATAACTTAAAAAGGTTTCTCATTCATCTTACCTGTTGGGGATCACTACCTACGCCAGATCCTCGATCTATCATTGTAGACAGAGCTGGTTGCTGACAGTAGAAAGTCTAGGAAGTCTAGGGTGATTTCTGTCCCACAGAATAACCAAATGATCCACTTGAGATGTGATTGTAAAGAGAAAAAGCCTTTCGAAGTGTCCAATAATTAAACCAGAGTAGTCTAATTGACCAAAGCTGAGTAGCCTCATTGACCAAGGCTGCCCAACTTGCTGTTTTGTTTTCTGTCCTATCTTCTTCGAGATAAGGGAGATACGCAACCAGGGCCGGCCCAAGACTTAATGCCGCCTGGGGCGAAGTTTAAAATGCATTTTAAACTTCGCCGATGGCATTATCTACCCTTACCCTCCCCCCTTTGTACTTACCTTTAAACAGTCCTGCGGCGAGTCTCCCTGCTCTGCCACGGTGCCGCCCCTTCAAAAGTGCCGTCTGGGGCAATTGCCCCACTCGGCTCCATTGTAGGGCCGGCCCTGTACGCAACTGAATAGTACTTCCACTTAATTTTTAGGCAATCGGAAGCCTAAATGCTAAATACACAAATGTTAACGAGCGTATTTTGTTTCCTTCAGCTTCCATAGTGATTGGCAAATGGTGGTGCGAGATGGAGCCCTGCTTAGAGGGAGAAGAATGCAAGACTCTTCCTGACAACTCAGGGTGGCTTTGTGCCACCGGGAATAAAATAAAGACCACCAGGGTAAGTATTTACTGCCTATCAAAGAATCATAAAATTCAGTAAAATTCCATCGTACTCTCGGTTACTACAGATGTTTATCTAGAGATATTTTGTATGAAATGCCAATGGTGACCAATGTATATTACGTGATAAGCAGGAGCAGTCAACATGCGTGAATCTTTCACTGATTTCCATGGTGACTGCTCCATCGACCTTTGAGTGGACGATGGCCCGGGAGGGGGCGGCTGGGGACGCTATCCTGGGTCAGACCTAGGGCAGTGCTAGATGGAAGTATTGTTTTAGTTCCCTGGCAGTAGTGACTATTTAGGCATACAAAATGTATGACCTCCGAAAATGTATAGCGAATTGTATTTTAAAAATTATACCCCAATAATATAACGCTAACAACAAGAATAAAAAGTTTTTATTTTGGCTGAGGTTTACATTTTTGTTTTTTAAGTTTCAGGGTCACTCATGAGCACCTTGATGCAAGGCAACATGGCATCTGAGAGGCCCTGAAACCCCGTAGGTACAGCTACCGTTCACACACAAAAATTATAAAATACATTTAAATTATTTGTTTATTTTTTTAGAATTTTGTATATTTTATAAAGTTACTTAAAAAAATAACAGGCAAAGAAAAAATAAAGTGCTTACATTTTGTGCCCTTGAAATGAAGGGTAGCAAAGTCATTCACATAACTTCAAACACATAAGAGCCTAAAATCTCCATATTTAGTGCATTATTATTTTTTTAATTAAAAATAAGATTTGTAAAAAAGTTTAGCTTGCGTAATAATTATGTCATAAATACCGACCAAAATTATTTTGTAAAAAAAATACATTTTTCTTTTGTGAAATAATTGTAAAGAAATAAATGCTTATCATGTGATCGCTAGTTTGGAAATATCTTCTATCCATATAAAACCCAAAAAGTTATTTCAAGTTGGATAATACTTTATATAGTTGCTCATTCAGACTCAAAAAAGCTATTCTTGCGAAATATTAATTTTGAAACGTGTATACAAAATTTCACCAAAATACAAATAATAATAATAATAATAATAATCTGGTGTATTATTTATATTCTTTTTACTGCTTAATTGATTTACTTTTTTTTTTAAGTATTTTTTTAATTTCCTGGTTTTTATGTCTTTTTCAGATTCATCCGAGAGCCTGATCCTTTTTTTTTGTTGTTTTTGGGAGGGGGGGGATGACGAACATCTACAGGCATCTGCCGATAATAAGAAGAGGCCATATTCAATCTTAAGCATACTAAGGATTTACAAGCCAAATGGATATTTTACTTGCACTTTTTAAAGAAAAAAAAACTCTTAGTGGTTTCACTATGTGAAATAGAACAATCCATGGGCCAAACAAAGAAATGCATTTTTGGGATTTTTACCAGGAAAACTGGAGACATTAATACAATTGTACATTTAATTTATTTTTTGGGTGCGCTGAAACACGAAGATCAGTCTTCTGGATTTACAACTTTCTTTGTACATTCTAGAAAGAAAAATGAAAAAAAAAATACTTGTATATATCTCCAGAACCTGCATTAACAATGAATACAAAAATACTCCAGAATTTTCTTGTGGATCCCCATTACATTTGTACTGCAATGGAGAAGAGCCTGTTGGGGAAACTGGCCCTTGGGAAGCCACGCCCACGAGGATCTTTAAAGCATCACGTGGAATCAAGATCTTCCTCTAATTCAAAAAAGAACATGTCAATAAAATGTATTCCTTTTTTTTAACTTTTAGGCTTTTTATCCCCGTGATTATAGCATGCAGGCTTTGATTACGTCAACGTTTTTATGAAACCTAAAAAAAACCTTCATCGTTGGACCCAGCCTCTTACAATGGAGTATTTTTTTGCGTTCTAGAAGATCCACAGAAGGAAAAGGTTTCAAACATCTCTAAGAATTTCTATGGCGCATACGGTGTCGGTAGGCTTCGGTTTATGGTATATTTCCATTACAGGTGTATGTAGAATGTCTGCGAAAATTTGTATATCCGGTACCGTATGCAGTAACCCCTATTCAGCTCCCCCTTTTTTTTTTGCACTCGCTGGAATGGTCTCTCTGAATATCATTATTTCTTGTTTTTTTTCTATTTTTATTACTTTTCTTGTATTCATTATGCTTGTTAATATTTACTCTTTGTTTTGTTTGTTTGTTTTTTTTTGACTCATGGAATAATTTCATTTATCTTATTCTCCCGAATACTGAACAATAGCATTAAAGATGTGTACATTTTAATACTGGATTTGATGGTCGCATTTCTTTTTTTTTCTTCTATTTTGAATTTATTGAGTATCCTAAAAAAAAAAAAAAATTGGGGGAAAATATTGAAAAAAAAAAACATTTGAAAATGACAAATATTCCATCGTTCCGAAGCATAGAGGTCTCTCTTAACACTGCTACATTGTTATGCGTGACAGTTATGGATTGTTGAATTTCTTCATGCTATGCCAGTGGTTGGGAACTCTCCCAGCTGGGGTCTTTGGGCAAACCCTCTCCCCTCTCGAAAGAAGGAGGGCTCCAGGTAGCCATAGACTAAACGTTCTCAAGTATGTCTACACCCAATGGCCAAAATCAACCTTATCGACGTTGTTTGCTTAGACTGGTTGAAGACCATAGGTCATAGGTTATGATTAAAAATGATTATTATATTTATTATATTTATTATATTTATATTAACATTGTTTCTATTATTATGTAATATTTTAGTAAAATACAGGGTCTAGTCAATAAGAAGCGACTCGTATCGAGATGAAACCCTTTGTCTCGCCGTATTTAATTTTATTTTTGTGATACAGTAGCGCTTTGCTGATCAGCCATATGCGTCTCTACAGGTAAACGGGGTTTTTTAATGTAATTTAATAATGTTTTATTTTAGCATGCTGATATCACCGCACTTCAATAAACTTACTTGGGTTTGCATGTCAAGACAGTTTTGTACTGAAACGGAGGACATTTTCACCGTAGGCACCTATCTTATAGTGATTTTTCCCGGCCTGTCCCAGCTTGCAAAATAAAAGTATCACCAGGAACAGTCGGAAAAGAGATGAATTGCGCATAATTTAATGCGATCTATCAAATTACATACCTGTGTGTGGCATCCTTATTGCATTATTCCCGTGTTTCAAAAATTGCTGCCACGTCTGTTAAAAAAAAAAAAAAAAAAAAAAAAAAGGTTCGGCAAAAAAAAAAATCTAAAAGCCGTGCATTATATTTTTTATGTTGTGATAAAAAAAAAAAAACTCACTTAGTCTACATTTTCGGGGAATAAGAAAGTAGTAAATTGTTGCCCGCAGATGTACACCGCGGCCTCTCTCGACCCTATAGAATACTTACTAGAGCACTATACCATTTATTCTCTGCGTGGAACATTCTGAATCTCAAGGAAAAATGGACATTTTCACAAAGGTTCGGATTTGTAAAGACGGAATCGGGTGCACGGTGCTAAATATGGAACGTTCAACTACACAATTCCATTAGTTGCCATGGCGACTGCTACACATTTAGAACCAACCAAAGCTGCTCTTTACAAATATGCCCGCAAATGTTATTTTGGTTATTTCTGCTTAACTTTCTTATAGTTTCTTTAGATGTTTTAGTACAGATAAGATTAGTTTGGTAAATGTTGAAGTGGTTAGCTGGAAAGCGAGAACATTATCGGATAAAGTGTTACCGGTGAGAAATAGGTCACAGGCTTAGATTTAATGTAAGGAAATTTTACCCCAGCCGGGGGGTAGATAAGTGAACCTTCAGAAGTGGTAGAGGGTAATACAGCGAGGGGACTTAAACATGCATGGGATAGACATACGGCTCCTGAATCTAAGACAAGACCAACGACTGATTAAGGTTTGAGTCTTTTTTGAGATCTACAGTGAAGGAAACCTGTCACATCCACAACTCTGTAGGTCTTTCGAAAACATTTATCTGAAAGACCTTACTAAAATTGGTCACTGAGGCAAAGCAGCCAGCCTCATTCCAGCGTATCTGTCCAATAAACACCAATTGGAAATGAGTTGATTGACCATAGGCCATCTTGATCAAGTAGGCTTAAATGGAGTAACTCACGTTCAGGTGTTCAACTTGACTGCTAGGTTGACCTTATTTAAAGTCAAGTTGTAGTGAGGAGGACAGCCACCTGGCTATTCACAAACGTCTTGAGCCAAGTTAGTAGTCGAGTTGAAAAATGGCTCCAAATAAAGATGATCAAATTTAGTGCCAACCCGATCGAGCCATCTGCTAGGTCGACTAGATATCAATTAGCAAAATGATCCAATATAGTTTGTTGAGTGCCGTTGAGTTGAGAAATCTGTTGCTTGACAGACAACTCCGGCTTTAGTGAACAAATCAACCGAATTTACAAAAGAAATCAAAAAAAGCCTACATAATGTAAGCAATTTCACTTTTTTTTGGAGCTGAGGATTGCAAAGTGTCTTGGTACAGGCGCAGATACGCAGTCTTTCACCGCTAACAAATTAAGCGGCTCCTTCCATCAAGCATTCAAATTAGCTTAAGAAACATTACACACACTGGTAATTTTTTCATCAAATATATTGATTGATGTTTACAAAATGAAAACACACATCCAGCTCTTTACAGCTTGCTGTTCTCATAATTACAGAATGATTAACCATGGCTTATGCCAGATAAAGTTTGACGTTTTAATTCCTACAGCCCCATCAACACAGAAACCACCTTTATTACATGCAAGACCATTGTGGTAATTGATACAAATTCTACCCGAGGTCATTTCATGTTCCACAAATAAAGGTACATTAATCTTACTTAGGGTATAGCGCTCAACATAACTGGCCATACAAAAAATGGTTTGTAATATGACAACTATTGCTTTGTGTTTAGCACAAGGAAGTCAAGAAGATAGATTAGGTTTAGAAGACTTATGACATCGAACCGCTTGAGTTCCATATTGTCAAGATGTCCACACACTACTGCTTCTACTATTGTATCAATGAGCTAATAGAGGAGCAGAGGACCTCTTAAGACACAGTAGAAATAAGCCATGGATTATGATGTCATAACCATGTGGCCTTCAGGAGGACTAAGAAATCAGGGCACAAGGAGCGGGCCCATGCTCTCTCTAATTAAGTGGGGCCAACTTGAGTGAGGTCCACCTGCATAAAACTCAAGGAGTATGTGAGCCTAGAACAAGGGAGTGTGGTATGGAACTGATTAATGAGGCCTCAACTAAGAATCACAAAAGTGTGGTGGAAAATTGTTTAACGTCAGTTCAACTAGAAATCACAACTTCCGGCAAGCTCTCAGCACCTAAATTCCATCAAATTCAATGCATTTCTTATTTACTCATACGAGTGTCATATATACAACCTGGTGTGTATGATGGGTTCACCAAAGGAAGAGGACCGAGAGTGTCCACCAATGCCATTACTGAATGTCAGAGAATGGATATAGTTGTTTTGGGACTTAGCCCGCCATGTTTTGTGATTAGAAGTTGGAACCCAAAGATGAAATGCTGTAATGTACTTGATAAGCCATCTTGTATGAATTTCTGCACATATGCATAGGTCATGCTACTAAATGGGCATGCCATGTCTGGTTGGGCAGACTGGATGGGTCGAATGGTTTATATCTGCCATCACGTTCTATGTTCTTTCTCACGTGACGATATCATGAAAAAGAGACGCTTTTGCTTTCAATATTCATAAAAACAGTCAACTGGAGGTCACAGACGTTACCTTGACAAACTACGATGAGAAGTCAACAAGCGACGGAATGCATATTTGAACACCGTGTTCCAGACACCCTTTTCTTTGTAAATAACATCTCATAATTAGAACATTTGAATAGAATTTGAATACTTAATCTAGGGGACGCTCATTCATTTCCCTGCACTTAATTAAATAAAACCCGTGAACAGTTCCAGGTACCAATCACAAGATTTATGTCCTGGAGGTAATAAAATGAGATATGAATAAATCTCTACACACTATAATGAGAGAACATTAACAGCTTTGGAGATAAATCATTCACACGATCCCCATTATTGCTCTAACACCCTCTACCTATATACTTAAAGGAAATCTATCATGTAAATGGCCATTTTCATGGCTCAATGTACGCGACGGTCTTGTAGCTCAAAGTTAAAGCAAAATATAAGTGCCGGAATTAGCATTCCTTAAAGTGGAAAAATAATGAAAATAACTTGACATTAATTAGCATATTAAAGAAATCTTTACGCTTGTTAAATGTATTTAAAAACCAGGGTCGCCCTAACATTTAATAATCTCGTGAAACGTCAGAATAATTTTTCGAGTATTATTAAACTTGCCAATTTTTTATGTCACCTTTTATCAGTTTTTAATTATTTTTTTTAAAATTGCAAATTTAATCAGGATTTTTCTGAAGATAGGAATTACTATTTTTAAGCCCAGAATAAATTAGCTGTTACAAAGACAAATGTATCCAAGATGTCTTGCAAGTTATTTTCAAGGTTCTATCAAAATGTTGACCAAGCCAGGACTGGTGATGGCGGGGCGGCCCCCGGCGCTTTAAGACCAGCGGCCGCCTGATAACGTAAGTGCGGTATGAGGGGCCAAACTCTACTTTTTATGGTTGCCATTCATTTGCCAGGTTGTTGACACAAAAAATATTGACTTATGTATTCTAAGACAAAGTCAACATTTAAAGCAGGAAAAAAATGTAATAAACTATGGTGGACAAAAAAAGGAAAAACATGTCAAATTAATAAATTTAATCTTTAACCCCTTAATGACAAAGCCCGTACATATACAGGCTCAAAATGCATTGTTTTCAATGGGTTTAGGGACCGCCGTTACGGGGTTAAAAAGGGTTTTAATAGTTCATTGGCAGAAGGTACCTGTTTAGAGATATTAATTTATTATTTATTTATTATTTATTTTACTTAACAAATAGACCATGACAAGGACAGGTTCTTTGGCAGAAACATTTCAAATCTTATATTAGAATTCCATTTTTCTGTCTTTATTTTGAATACAAATATTGTTTTTCCGTACCCCAAATCACTTATTTTTGGGTTTGTCGCCATAGAACCGAACGTTTATGGAGCAGGCAGGGAAAACGCATCTTAAGTGTTTAGTATTTTTATAAAGAACCAGATCAAGTTAAAAAAATAACTTTGTCTCTCTCTGTAAGCCGATACTAATAACAGAGGAAAGGTTTTCAGATCCCTTCCAATTTGTGCCGTGCCGCCCATGTTTACAAAGTTCTCTTGACTTGTTGCCACACATTATTTTAGTTGTCTTCTTGTAAAATAGAAGTAAACGGGACTATATTTTCATTTCTCCGCTTTATCCTGAAGCAACAGAGCAAAACATTAATTGACTTGTCTTATTAATTCAATAAGCTGCTTCTAAGATGAAATCCTAAGCTGTGTTTGCCCGATTTTAACACTTTTTGGTTGTTGGGAAAAAAAAAACCCTTTAAGGCTCAAACTGTTCGAATGTTTTGCACACTCCGCTGAATAATTTAATGCCCCGCTGAATACAGAATAACCACAAAACTGAGACTTATTTTTCAGGGAATTATCATTTAATTTTCACTGAGCAAATGCTTAATGTTTTTCCTGATAAAACACATTTTTTTTTTTTTTTTTTTTTTTTTTTTTAATTTCCGAAATACATACCCCAAATGTGAGCTGAATACAGAGTGACTTAAATAGATTCCACATTTCGGTTTCATGTTCTAAGTTGTCATTTATTCCAAAATGTATAGCTGGAAAAAATAAATAGAAACAAACTATCATGGAAAAGAAGAAAAAAAAGACATAAGAAATTAATAATCAACATAAAATGAATTCAATCACTTGAGAAATGTAACAGAACATCAGAGTGTCCTCAGGAAATAAAAATTAAAATCCCTTTAATATATGCGTTTTTATCCTTTTTTTATGTTTTTCTTTTTTTTTTACTTATTCCTAAGAATTTCAGATGCAGTCAAATAAAGAATAATTTGGAAATAAAAAGAAGACAATGAATTATTGGCAAATAGTGAAACCTCGCTATCCAGATAATACAATAAAAAAGAAAATAGAGAATTAGGGTTACAGATAATTACGATTTTTTTTTTTTTCGTTTTAACATCCATCAGCACAAATTAATTTTGGAATTTGCCCCCAAATCAAGAGTCTAAATCGGGGCACTTGTGTCGAGGGGGTGTGGCTAAAAGCGATATGGGTGGGGTCAATGGCAGAATTGGGTGGGGCCAACACCGGACACAGTTTTGCTTTGGTATATATGGCTCCGGAAGTGATATCCCATGTCTATTTAGGAAACATCTGTGTAATTGAAATGCATTTACATTCGGAACTTCCATAAAATTAGCGCTTCTAATAACACATTTGCTGAAAAGTGTCACATATCGCTAGTAATTCTATTTCGAACTTCCTGTGAAATCCTGTGGGTGCTTCTGTTAATGAAATATTTTAAAGATATGACAAGATAGGATAACCTATACGCATGTAAAACCGAGCGTACCAAAAACGATGGAAGACGGAGACGTTCCATCAGAGATAGATGGACCTCCCGCAGTCACAAACATGAAGTTCTGCAACGAAAGTCTAGATAAGGTTTGGGGTAGTTTTGGAAATACATTAAAAAGATGCCCCCCAACAGAGGGGTTATATGGAATAATATGATTTGGGAAATACCTGGTCAGAGGCTTAGGAGACCAACGACTGATTAAAGTTTGAGTCTTTACAGCAGGAGAAACGGGCAACTAGACGGGGGCCGAACGGGTCTAATCTTCCATCAAATTCGCCAAGAATGTCCAACTGATTTAAGTAGCACTGTTTGCAAGGTTGTGTTCTGACATGAACCCAACTCAAGGTACCACCAAGAGTTCTGTAGATCATGTAAAGGAAGAAGTTGGACCAACTCACCTGTAATCAAGGTTCTGAGGTGCGACAAACGGTAAAAGTTTTACTTATATGAGAAAAACCAACTTTTCCTGCATAGTTTTGAGGAGACTCTACAAATTTTGGAAAGTTTTTTTTCACTTGACAAGTTGGATTTCAAGAATTTCATACTGATTATAAAGTGTATCGCAGTAAAAGGGAAGGAAAAAACATTTTTTTTTCACTTAAATCTAATAAATATTAATCTTTCTGAATTCACAAAACCTAAATATTTTCTATTTGTTTTCGGTAAGTTTATGAGCGGCTGATGCGGTAACCTAGACTTGACCTTTTGCCACCGACAAAATAATACATTTTCATAAATCTTTATTTCAATAATATTTTAAGCAGATTAAAAATCTTGTCGGCTTCTAGCAAGAAATATGAACTTGTTTTCTCAGCCTAATTAAATACGCCTGACATTAGCACAGAAGCGTTTTTAGATGAAATATGGAGTAAGGAACGTTTCTCACGGATGTCTGCGCCGTGATTGTCACACCTTAAAAAATGTATCGTCGAACTTTCAACGAGGTTCGGCAATCAATGAGATTTGAAGGAGAGATGTATCCAGGCCTTGAGGTTTCATTTGTAATCATGTTCATTAAGACTCGGGACCTAATCAAGCGCGGATCATTGGGGTATTTGGCAAATTACATTTACGTGATTCTGTCAAAGAACAAAAAACTTTTTTTTACTGCCAGGACTTCATACTATGAATCTTGACTTAAGATTTACTAAAAAGATGTGTATATACATACATGTTGTACAGTGTCTGTAGAGGCAGTCCTGTACTATATATCCCAAAGGTGCTGCGTCTTCAGGGCTAAAGAGCTGCGGAGATCCCAGGGGGTGGCAGACCCTAGGCCGTATAACCAAGGCTCTATTGGGTCATCAGTAAGCCTAAAGTGGCCAGCTAACAAAGGTCTGATGGGCATACCTGGGAACTCTGGCTACCTGGAGCCCTACCTTGCGGGATGCGGGCCGGAAGTCCCACTGATGTCAGTGGGTGGTCCGCTGATGTCAAAGGTGGTCCCACTGACCTCGGTAGGCGTTTCCTCTGACATCATGGGACACACAACTGTTCAAGAGGGAAATGGTGTCACAACACAGCTCCCACGACCCAGAGTCTTCCGGTGGTGACCCAGAGACCCAGAGAAGCACCGCTTCCCAGGTATGCGGATGGACTACTGGCTGACAGCACTCCATAGTCACGCAATCTGTCAGTCCACCGTGAAAACTTAACATGAGGTTATGTGTATCTAGCCGGCCGCTGCACTTGTGTCATTTGTGGTCACTGGCCTCTAAGCGCAAGGGCTGTCAGGTCATCCTCAGTTCAGCCCTGGTGATCACATCTTGGTCCTCAACATAGGGGACGGAGGCCATGGACGTAAGTGGTGGGACGAGTCTGGGGGTGCTGCCTGTGTCAAACCTAAGATAGCTTCAAGCCAAAATACATTAGTTGGGGTTCCCTTTAAATACATATTGATCTATACACTTAATTAACTAAATTCCCAGCAGCTATATAGCTATAATGCTGTTTAATTAAATTTAGATCATTTGGTTACCAGCCTATATTTCTAAATAACCCTATAGAGTTCATCAGAAGCATTCATTCCTGTACTGTAATTTCAATATGAAAATGAAGCCCCGATGAAGAAGCGTTCTTTGTTTCCCCTGTAATTTTGATCAGTCACCTGTGGCTGACAGATGAACATTAGACATCCCACTGTAGGCCGAGAGACATAATTAAACTCGGGAAGTTAGTTAATGAAGGCTGCTTCTGTACGGTTACTTGTTTATTTAGTATTTTTCTGTTGGCCAATTTCTTGTGTTCGGTTCCATTTTTTTCGTTTCATGACAACAATTGTTTTGCACCTGCACACAGGATAAGCCAAAAAAGCACACAGAGATCGGCGAACATCAGATTTGTCTTACAACGGAGCTGGTAGCTGTATAAAAAAAAACATTATGTCTACCCTAAGGCATCCGTCCTACTGCCAAGTGCATGCCAGTCTGGCATAACCTGCGAAAAGCATTTGCTCAGCTGTTGACCCGTAGGGAGTGACAACAATCAAATGATTTTTTTTCATGGTTTTTTCTTCTTTTGGGCCACACGCAATATTAACACATTAGTGGAAGATAAAACAAAACAAACAAAAAATAATAATAAAACGGGAATTCTAATGGTGGGGGATCCACTAGAATTTTAAATAAATAAAGTTATTGGCAAATATATGCTAATAGCAAATGTATGGAATAATGTTTAAAAGGAATCTTTGTAAAATTGGAAATATTTGATAATTAGGCTGTAAGAAATGTTGTTTTTCCATTAAATGGCCCATAAATCTTTTTTTTCTCACAAAAGGGAAAACCCAAGCTATAATGTGTCCAGGGTGACCGCGCTTACCTTATTTTATAGAATAACTAAAAAAAAGGAATTCAGCTGAAATATTGAGCGGATATTGCCTTTGAAGTTTCAATTTGCTTTGCTTTGTTTAATTCTAAAAAAAAAAAAACCCAAAACATCTGTAAATGCCACATTTCAGAGGGTAAGTAAAGCAAATATGCTTTCTAATGTGACAGTGTGCCACGAACCTCCACGGGAATATAGAACCTTCCTCTGAATGTGCAGACATAGTGTGTAGTCATTTGTCAGAACAATCAGAAGCGTATGTAAAGTAAAAAGCTCCAGGCCCTCGGGAACAGCCGTGACCTGCTTAACTCCTGACTTATTTCTCCTTCTTTTTATGTTTTTTTTTTTTTTATTTCGTTTTATCACATTTTATAGTTTCTGCTTGGTTTCTCTCGGCAAGGCTAATATCTGTAGACCGCATTTTCCGCAAAGGTGCCCATAGGTCATGCGTCTAGTACTCAAGGGGTTAACACATGGTAAAGCACCTCTTTATATACATTGCATATGTTCTATCTTTAGTCAACTCAATAATTTATCAGATTTTATTATAGAGCAGATTCACATCAATTAGAAAATTATACGACTTTCATAAAGGTGTATAAATTGTTGGTGCCATATAAATAAAATATAATAATAATAATAATAGTAATAATAATAATAATAATAATAATAATGTAACACCATTCCACAGAATAATCCCAGAAATGTTTTAAATTGTGTAGAATTTGGTTATTTTAACAAAGTTATTTTGTTTTAGTAGAGCTTGTCGGGGGAGGGGGTCACAAGTTGAAATCACATAGCTAGAGCTCAAATGTTAAGAAAAAAATTTTTATGATTTTTTTAGCAGAAATATTCTAACGTTCTTTTAGTAAAACAAAGGCGTCTTTGGAAAACTTGGTTGTTTGAATGCTTCCGTAGTAACTCCTGGTGTGCATCACGACATCATGATTGCATCATGATTACATCATTGGTGATACTAACAATATGAGTTGCCGAAACATTATTGTTTCCACAAGGCAGAAATTTCTACATTCCGCCCTTTTCTAGAGACAAATAAAACCAAACCGGTCATCCCACCACTTATACCACCCTAGAAGTAGAATAATTAAGTAATAAATATATTTTAGCCAT
Organism: Spea multiplicata; assembly: GCA_009364415.1. NCBI lineage: Eukaryota > Metazoa > Chordata > Amphibia > Anura > Pelobatidae > Spea > Spea multiplicata. The sequence goes on along the minus strand of VKOC01001482.1, from coordinate 2,017 downwards.
TCTCATAAGCAGTAATTGTAAATTATACATGTTGAGCAATCTGCTAGAACATTCCGATGGTTTCCATGGTGACTTCTGTATATGTAGAATGTTAACCCTTACAAGTTGTGTTGCTATCATGTCTGTGCTGATGATTTCCCTTTATTTCCTTAAGAGTTATTACATACATGGTCGCAAAATGTAAATGTTGATTATTTGCAGTAATAGGGTTTATTTATGAAAAGAGATCTCCGCAGAGAGCTTGTAGATCATAAGCAACCTCCGACTCCCCGTTTTGTTGCAGACTACAGAATATGGTGTCATGTGATCTATAATTGATAATAAGAATAATGTTTCATCACTAAGAGATTTAGATGCTCAGTCGTGTTTATACAAAATCCACATATAATGAGGGAAATAAGCATTAGCTAATTAGAGTCATAAATAAGCCATTAATTACCTTATGAATCATGCCTATTAAGAGGCTTTGTGACATTAATCACTATTTAGGGTGTTTTCTTTGAGTGGAACATCAGATGAAATAGCTATAACGCTCTGTTTAGAACTGTGGGCTGGGATTTATCCAAAGAACCTCCATGACTGGCCTCATCTCGTGGCTTTTCCTTTAGCCATGAGTTTACATAACTGAATTAACTCAATTGAAAGCTCATTGAAAAAAGGAAGGATAGTAACCAACAGCTTGTGATCAACCTCGGAAATATAATAGCCTAAAAATGCTTTGTTGCACAAATACTGCCACAACAAGTTTAGTTGACATTGTCCAATCTTCTCCAACAATCACCATGAAAAGGTCCTTAGATGTAGAGCTGGACACAAAGTCCAAGTCTTTCTTCCTGTGGAATATCTGCTAATACCTCAAGACTTTCCTACCCGTGAGAAGTTGAACATGGTGAGACATCATGTAAGTGGTCATGAAAGCCATGATGTCATGAAAGACATCATGTAAGTGGTCATGAAAGCCATGATGTCATGAAAGACGCCATGTAAGTGGTCATGAAAGCCACCAGGAACAGAATGTTATGTTGTAGTTAGAATGTGGTCGAATGTTTTCTCCATTGTCTACTTTAGTGGCGCTCATTTAGATCTTGACATGCTTAAAATCTTGACCAATCACCTACAAGTTTCTCTAGATCTCCCCTGTGTGATGTCCCTTTTAGATAATAAACGAGTCACTATGTTACATCACTGAAAGTTATTTGAAACAATTATGAACGCATTCTGATGATCAAAACTATTTTTTTCTAACAAAACTAAATACTCTTTGGCAATCACCTATGTTAAAAAAAATCCTCCATGAGATACAGGCTAAAGGTTTTGTCTGAAACTATAGGAAAAAAAAATAAAATAATATAATAATAAATTGGAAATTCAAATTCAAATCAAAATCTTAGTATTTTAGTGGAAAGAAACATTTCTGTTTATATGGAACTGCAAAGTATTTCTTTTTTTAAGTCTCACTTTCTTTTGGAACTTTGAAAAAAAACTTCCCATAGAGGAGGAAGGCATTAGTCACTAATGTAGACATTTAAATCCGAAATATGTTACACTCATGACTACGCCAAGAATGAGAATAGTCAGATATGAGGATACGGTTTGACAATCAGGTGTCATATTGTTGACCTCTGGGAAGGATATATCGGGTTTTTAGCTTGTTAGTACTCGAAGAATTCTGCAATACCCTCTTCAAGTCTCTGGTGTCGACGAAAATGAGAAAGCGATGAAAATGTAAGCGTCGGAGGCATGAAGAGAAGAGACGAGCTTTGTGTAGTTTCGGCTGTAACCTTCCATAACACACTAGTAATCAGCTTCTACCCAGGGAAATCAAACACTAATGTATAGAAAGATCTGTTAACTTAGTGACTTTGAAAATCTTTGTAGAAAGAACAATTCTTCTTATTTTACACACTAATAGACCAATAACAATATTTCTTTAAAGGCTCGTACAATGGAAAATATACATGCAGGGCCGGCCTTTGGGGTGTGCGACCTGTGCGACCGCACAGGGCGCCACACTCCC